>VUQH01037891.1:78111-91111 GCA_015106775.1 Etroplus canarensis | reverse complement strand
AGGAAAAAGAAAAAAAAAAAAAAAAAAAAAAAAAAAAAAAAAGTAAAAAAAAAAAAAAAAAAATTACAGTGGCCAATGTGTTTTTTCCAAATGGTTGAAAACCTGATCAGTTCCACATCTCATGGAGGCCTATCACTGTGCCAAAATTCAAAATCCTGCATCAAATAGTTTTTATGCTATTGTGATGACACATGTTGATATGATCCCATCATATCCCCACTTTTCAAGGATAAATTGTAACTTAAAAATGATTAGCTAGTCAATCTCCAAAATAATGGTCCATTCCTAAAGTGTTTTGTTATTGGAAAAGTCCCTGGGCACAACATGAGTTTGGAAATGAGAGACAAAACACAGTCATTATATACAGTCATATGAAACATTTATAATGTGTACTTTGTTGCAGGGTGGTGATGACCTGGACCCCAACTATGTGCTGTCCAGCCGTGTTCGTACTGGCCGCAGCATCAAGGGATTCACCCTGCCCCCACACAACAGCCGTGGAGAGCGCAGAACCATTGAGAAGCTGTCTATTGAGGGTGAATGCTAAATATCAAACCTCTAACAATAACTCAGATGTTTGCAAAACTCTCAATTCAATACCCAAACTGACTCTCTTATGCACACCATCTTTTATTGTTTCCTCTCAGCCCTGTCCAGCCTGGAGGGTGAGTTCAAGGGAAAATACTACCCCTTGGATGGCATGACTGATGCTGAGCAGGAGCAGCTGATCGCTGATCACTTCCTGTTTGACAAGCCCGTGTCCCCCCTGCTGACCTGCGCTGGTATGGCCCGTGACTGGCCTGACGCCAGAGGCATCTGGTGAGACATAGAGATAGGACATCATATATATTCATATGTGTGTATGTGTGATCAAATATGTGCTATAATCAACTGTAACAGCAGTTTTGCTGTCTTTATGTAAACACACACACACTGGAAACACACAACCACGCACAGAGATAAAATCTCCCATCTGTCCTTCCCAAGTCGACCTTTAACACCATCGCCATCTGTCAGTCAAAATATTATAAAAAATGCAATTATTTCTGCTTTCAAACATCTGTTAAAGGATGTCACAGTCACCAAAGTTGCAGCATAAATTTACATCACGTAAATCCACTCATATGGAGCTCAGTGAGTCAGATAATTGGGGTTAATGCTTTGACAAACAAACTATAAAGCTACATGAAAACATGAATATGTATACCATATATCCATATTCTTAACTACCTCGGATGTTATATGTATATTTTTCCTGTCTAAACTGATTTTTTTCTGTTTGTAAATCAAATGAAACTGAGCTGGCTTTTTCTTCCTCTAGGCACAATGAAAACAAGACCTTCCTGGTCTGGGTGAACGAGGAGGATCACCTGCGTGTCATCTCCATGCAGAAGGGAGGCAACATGAAGGAGGTCTTCAGACGCTTCTGCGTTGGCCTGGAGAAGGTAATATACTAAACATACTTTTATTTCACAGTAGGATTTCTGTGGTTGCTTTCTCAGGCTTTATTTAGCTCTTAAATAGTAGTATGATGATTTATTTCAATTCACTCTTCACTGCTCAGATTGAGGCAATCTTCAAGAAGCACAACCACGGCTTCATGTGGAATGAGCATCTGGGCTACATCCTGACCTGCCCCTCCAACCTGGGAACCGGCCTCCGTGGTGGCGTGCACGTCAAGCTGCCCAAGCTCAGCACACACGCCAAGTTCGAGGAGATCCTGACCAGGCTGCGTCTGCAGAAGCGTGGCACAGGTACAGAAAAACTTGTGTTATGAAACCACAAACAGCCACAACAAGGATTTAGTGTATAAATGCCAACCTCAGTGACACTTTCTTTGGGAGAGAGGACATGTATGTCCAAATCTGTCTCCCCGAAACATGCCCACGGTGTGGGAGTATTCAGTTGTCTTTGCAGATACTATGTCAGCGATGGGGAGTGACAATAGACTTCTGCTTCTCATCTTGGCATTGGACTTACTGTCCCCCTCTTCTTTTTCACCTAGGTGGTGTGGACACAGCCTCTGTGGGTGGTGTGTTCGACATCTCCAACGCTGACCGTCTGGGCTCCTCTGAGGTGGAGCAGGTCCAGCTGGTGGTTGATGGTGTCAAGCTGATGGTTGAGATGGAGAAGAAACTTGAGAAGGGAGAGTCCATCGATGGCATGATCCCCGCCCAGAAGTAAAGCGGACAGACATCCCATGACTGAATGACTATCTGTGTTTGTTTTTTTTTATTTTATAAAAAAATGAACAGGTAGCCTTTTTGTAAAGTTATTTTACTGGTTTTGGACAACTGGCTACTTTCTGCTTACTTCCTTCCATCAAAAGACACTCCACTTTTCTTTATTCTCCCTCCTTTTTATTCTTACTTCTATTCTCATCACTCATCCTTTCTTTTCTCACATTTTCTCTGGTTCCTCTAATTTCATCTAACTTCAGTCATCTCTCTTCCCATCTTTTCGGTAACATCCTGGGATCAATCCATGCATAGTCTGGTCGTGGCTATGTATACACACCAAAGGAAATTTTTTTTTTGGTTGTAAAATATAATTGACAATTAAATTATGCCCCATGTGACAATCAAGCCTTCTGGTTATGTCATGTGTTTTTTTATGGAATCTGCTTACATGGACAATCATGCTAACATGCTAATTTCACTGAGCACAAGTAAGGATAATAGTTTTGACTGGACACACAGTTGTGTGCAAAAGCGAGAATGTTCACTATACTATACAGTCCTGTGGAAAAACTAAGCACACCCTTACTATTCCTACAGGAATTAAGACAGTAACTAGCTGCTAGGTGCTGCTAATCAAATGCGCTTGAATAACTGATTAACCTCTGTAAAAGCCGGAGTTCTTGCAGTTTGATAGTCTGGAGCATTCAGGTGTGTGTTAACACAATGCAACAATCTTTTTCATTCCAGAAAATTCATCCCAAGGTCAGACCATGTAATGGTCAGAGAAATTGCAAAAAATAATTTCCTGATTCTACAGGTCAAAGATAAAGTTCATGACAGTAAAAAGTTGCCAAGAGAAAGCCTCTTCTTCCTGAAAAAGAAGATGGCAGCACAGCTTAGGTTTGCAAAGTTGCATCTGAATAAGCCAGAAGACTTCTGGAACATTGTCCTTTGAACAAATATGACCAAAGTGGGGATGTTTGGCCATAATGCACAGCACCACATTTGGCAAAAACACCTCATACCAACTGTCAAACACAATGATGGAGGGGTGATGATTTGTGCTTGTTTTGCAGCCACAGGACCTAGGCACCTTGGAGTCATTATGCCGACCACGAACTCCTCTGTATATCCAAGTGTGCTAGACTCAAATGTAAGGCCATTTGTCCAATAGCTAAAGTTGGGCCCAAATTGGGTCACACAACAGGACAATGATCCCAAAAACATACCCAGATACACCTGAAAAAGAAAACAAGGTGCTGCAATGACCCAGTCAAAGTCCAGACCTCAACCAGATTGAAATGGCAGGAAATTCAGAGTGCTGTGCATAAATGATTGCCTGCAAACCTCAATGAACTAAAGCAACATTGTAAAGCAGAGTGGGCCCAACTCCACAATGACCGAAAGTCATACTGAAAAGGATTACTGCTAGTTATTGCCGTTAAAGGTGGTTTTAAAAGCTTTTGAATTATAGGGTGTACTTAGTTTTTCACACTACTAGTGCCTGTCATGTAGTGGTTTAGTCATTTGTCTTACAAGCAAAAAGTCCCTGGTTTGAATCTAGGTGGGGACACAAGACCCTCCAACTGTGGGAGTGTTTCATCAGGAAGGGCATCTAGTGTAAAAACTATGCCAGTTTACTGATATGGATTCATCCGCTGTGGTGACCCTTGAGGAAATAGAAGAAAGCAGCCAAAGGTGCTTATTAAAAACATTTTTCTTTTTTCACAGCATGACATAGAGTCCTGTGAAAACTTTCTTTTTCATGACTGTACAATCAAAAAGCAAATGTAAAATAAGAACGCGGTTGAAAGTCTTTATTTTTGTGTCACACATTATTTCCTAGGAGACATGCAGGATTGCAGGTCGATCATTTCCGTAATTTCAGCCCATAAGTTAAGTTTTACTGATAACAGCGACAGCTTTAAACACACTATACAACAGAACTGTAGCCTTAAAGCGTGACCCTAACTGTATCTAGAGAACATCCCCTGGGGGTGAGGCGCCATTGTACACAAAATAAAAAACAAAACAAAAACTAGCCCTAAATCACAGCTTCACATTTTCAGACAGTGGTGGACACCAGCTGCAGCTGAAATCTCCCATGAAACAGATAAAATTCCTGTAGTGAAGATCACAAATCTGCTGTAACATCCATGTTTTTCGTATCAGTGTTTTATCAGATGCTGCATACTTCAAAAGTACAAATTACAGTTGCTTAGCTTTATAGTTACAATAGACGTACAACAACCTTTTGATTTTGGAGTTGTCAGTGTCCATGTACCAACATGTGATCAGCGGAGCACGCAGTGGAGTCTTTGTATATTTGTCCAAATTTGGTAGCTCTGATCTGCAATGAGCAACAAAATGTTTTTTTGTTTTTTAAAATCAAAGAAAAACAAATTATCAAAGGTCATTCAAGGTCACATCCCCGTTTTAAACTACCATATCAACCTGCAAGCTTTGACAAGGCAGGAGTCCGATTGGGTAACAGTCATAAACCTTTTACAGCAATACTTAAATCTGATTGGTCAACAGTCTGACTGGGAAAAATCTACAGTTTCTTAAAGTTGTTGACAGAAGAGACAAAAGAAAAAGAGACCGTTGTAAGGCAGATTTCCATGTGAAATGTAGTTCATTGGAAATTTGGTACTTTATAAATATTAAGAACTGTATGTGTACCTCAGCTGTGACATCACTCGAACCAAATGGCACATCTACCTGGAAATCTAAAGTCATCACAGCTGGTTTTACAATGGAGAGTCCTGAAGCCATTGTAGGTACATATAAGCAGAGAAACACATTCAAAATGATTTTAGTATTTTTTGTAGTGGGCTTCAAATGTGTGATAAAACTTGTATTTTAAGAAATCACCATTGCAGATAAAAAGTGATAATTAAAAGAAGGCCAGTACAGTACAGTGAAACACTGATTAAAAACAAAAAAGTGCTCAATGAATTTCAGAAACATTTCAGCAGTATTGAAAAATGAAAAAGAAATCAAATGAGGAGCCCTATTAATGTTAATCAGTGCTTATTCAAGTTTTGATTCTTGGCTTTGTGGCTGTATTGCACTACACGCAAGGAAAGCAACAAGCAACAGGCTGCGGTATTGTTATGCCAAAGTGCTTCCAGGCCAGGGACTCAGTAAAACACTTACTCGTCCATTTATCCCAAACCAGTATAAGCTACAGCGATCGTTTGTGTGTGTGTATGTGTGTGTGGTGGTGGTAGGATCCACTGTCATTACAACAAAATCTGATTCATCACTTTTAGAAAATGGACCAATTAATGGACCAAGTAAACTTAAATGTTTTTTGTTGGGTCAGTATTTTAACCTCTCAACATCCACCAGGTCACCAGTGAGCTGTCTGGGTTTAGAGGTAGAGTTTAGGTTCAATTAAAATTCTCCAACCATCCATCCAACTTCTGAAGCTTATCCAGCTGAGGGTAGCAGGGGGGCTGGAGCCTATCCTAGCTGTCATAGGGAGAGAGGCAGGGTACACCCTGGGCAGGTTGCCAGTCTATAGCAGGGCTAATGGAGACAGACAGACTGAATGTTTACAGCTACAGCAAATTTAATATCACCAATTCACTTAACATGCATGTCTTTGGCCTGTGGGAGGAAACCAGAGCACCTGGAGACAACCCACACAGGCACAGGGAGCACATTCAAACTCCACGCAGACAGGCCCCAGCCAGCCAGTGGATTCGAACCAAGGACCTTCTTACAGTAAGGTGACAGTGCTAGGGTACATCCAAATGGAAAAGCTTTTAACAGAAAAACTGCAATTCCAAAGTCGAGGTTACCAATTTTATAGTTTCCAAAAGCCATTTTATTTAGTACATGGCTAAAACCCCAACCCTAAACAGTTCACTAGTGATCTGGTAGTTATGAAGTTAAATCATGTCTGTTATGTCTAATTTTTCAACATATCAGATAAAAACTAGAAACAATAAAAACTTAAACCAAATCATTTTTGTGACAAATACTTCAATACACCATTCCTTTTTTATTTTACTGTGTAAAAAAAGTATTTTAATTAAACTGAATTTACACTGACTTGAACTACTATTATAAAAAAACTATATGTGGGATCTCTGAAAATCTATAAGTGAAAAGTATAGACTGTATTTATTATTATGTTTACATTAGTGTCTAATCATCTGTAACTACAAATCACTGTAATTATTTTTTGGCTTAGCATGAGCCATTTTTATCTACATAGGGATACGTTGTTTTCAGTGGTGACCACCATATTGCACTGTCATGTTTATATAGTAGGTCAGGCTGGGGGAAAAAACTCACACTAGCCCTTAGAGAAGGCCTATCCTCACTGCTAGATGCCACAAAATCCTACAAATTGGTTGTTTATATTGTATATTTGTGTCACAATAGCGAACTCTTATTGGCCTCTTGTTTGGAAGAGAAATACAATTTCAAGTGTCTTAGAAACTGACTGAACTAAAATGCATACATGGACAGCTTGCTGTGTAATAAAACTTCTATTTCCAGTTAGAAATTCAGATTTTCCATTGCAAAGGATACATCAAACTTAGAGCTTAAACAACAAACATTTGGTGAAATTTTTTATTTTTAAGGAGAAATGCTTAAATAATCAGGTTCGTTCTTTATTGTTAGGTAGCTCTGCTAGTCTGTTAGCAGCTCACCTGCCAGCTTTCCACCTGTTAGATAGCCAGCAGAGGAGCAAATATTCTACCTAAAGTGGTGCAAACAAGTCAAACTCCCAACTGAGCAGAAACACTGGTTTTGTGTTATCGGATGGGCAGAAATTCTGCAATGCTTATCTTTGCATTTCTGCATGTCTCCCTCTAGAGGCCGAAGGTCACACAATCAATTAAGTATGTGACGTCTGCTTCCGATAACAGAGGTCAAATGTCTGCCCGTTTTAAAAGCACTAAAGAAAGAAAATAAACTTAACAGACAAAAAAATGAAAATTTCTTTAAATAGCAGCTCTTTAAAAAGGAATGATGAGAAATATGACACAAAAGGAATAACAATGTCAACGATAACAAATTACTGAGCGCCATCATTCACACCATCCCCATGATCATCAAATCAACAAACAAGAAAACAGTCCGACTCCAAGGGCTCATTTTTTAAATGGGGGTGGTTTTAAGCAGGGATTGTAGGTCACTGACAGCTCCAAGGTCAAGGGTCATCATAAGTCTGCCGTGTGGCCTATCCACATAGGTGTATCCATTTGTCTGGCTGTGACTGGTGGCATCAGAAGAAGAGGGTCTTTGGCGGAGGAGAGGCATCGTTAGCCAACCATTTGAGGTGGAGCCCAGGCAGGAAGAGAAGAAGGTTTCTGCTCCTCCTCCTCTTCATTCCTCTACATTACTTAATCTGTCCTGTCTGTTTTCAGTCTGCCCCACCTCCGGTCGCTCTCAGAACTCCAGCTCCTTGGTCACTTTGGCGGCGATGTCTCTAAAGGCTAACGGTGCCCCCCAGAGGCGCTTGAACCTTACACCGCTGCTCGAGCCCAGCCCGCTGGGCAGCTGGCAGACCTCAGCCTCGAAGGCCACGCGGGCACCGGCTGCTCCGTGGGTGCAGGACAGGAGGAAAGGCCCGGCCAGGTGGACCTGGCAACCACAGCCCTGTGCTGCCTCACGCAGTGCTAGCACCACCTCGGCCGGGTCACGGGGACTCCGCACCCTCACATCCCAGCCGCATCTGGGGGTCCGGGGCTCGGCCGCTTTCTGATGCCCAGATAAATGGCGACTGGAAAGGTATGAAAGGGAGTGGTGATGCAGAAAGGGGAGAAAATGTGGGGATGTTTATACAGAGAAAGAAATGTTGAGGATTGCATGGGTTAAAGGTCAAAGGTTAAGACAGAAAAATAAACACAGAAGAGAGAGGAGAAGAAGAGTGATTTAAATGGAGGAGATGAATGGGAAAAATGGATGTGAAAACAAGTGAATGAATGTGTGGTTGAGTATGTGTGGACACGAGTGGTTAGAGGGAGGGGAGGAGAAAAAAAAGAATTACTATCACAGATCAAAGGAGTTTGATTTCATTCTTACAACGCCGATGGCTACATTTTAAGTTTTTACACTAACATCTTTTTCACACTATAAAACTGATAGGAATCACAGAAATGACAAGCAAAACTGATAAAAACAGCTTTATTTCTTCTTTAATGATGTTTTATAATGAGCAGCATGTAAATGAAACTGTTCAGGTAAATCAATAAAATGCTCATTTTGTTTGTAATGGACTTTATTTTAAAGTTTTTTCTTGAGTAACACACAACAATAATTAACAGTAAATACAACAAAAACTATTGGTAGTAACAATCACAATTATTATTTCCTATATTTTCTCTTAGTCAACATCATAGAACTATTTTCTACCACAAGGAGCCATGCTCAGCATCTATGACCACACCACAGTCTGTCAGGAAATGTTAGCCTGCTGGTTTACCTGCTGTTTTTAACCTGAGACTGGGCTGGAGCAGCTGAGGCTGAGAGGGAGTGCACAAGAGTTTTAGTAACATACTGATTAGCTGAGACTCAAAAATTGGAATCAGTGCAGATAAATGAGACTACAGTAAAAAATATCAATAATATTTCAATGATCTATGTTTCAGTGGTCAATGATGCTTTTGATTACTGACTATATTTTTTGGCATGTCACCTAGAAGGAAAAATCCTGTCATGATTTTTGCTTAAGAATGCTTCATATAAATGATATGAAACTGCATGAATGCCATTCCATCATTCATTAATTGCTTCATCTTTTCATTTGTTAACAAATGAAACAAATTTGCTTGACTTAATGAAGACTGAGGTGACTGTTTAAAAAAATTTAAACTTTTTTTTGCCACAACTGTCCAAATCAGACTGACTGGACATTAATGAGGCTTTATCCTGCCAGCTAGTGCACAGTCCTTATGATGTGCTATATTACCTATGTAGGAAAAGATCAGGTAATTGCAATATCCAGGGTAGTAGATCAGAGTTTTGCTGGCCCCTTGGAAAAAAATACTTTTTTCTTCACTTTAAAAAATACTGCTGTGTAACCTAATCTACTTCCAGTAGTATAAATTAGGAAACCCAGTGTAATCTATACTGCTGGCATAAATTCTTATATTCATAATCATAATCTGAAAAATAATTAGCAGCCAAATTTTTAAAATAAACACAGTGAATATTATCTGTTTACCTTTAACAGTTTGCATGCATTGATTTACAGTCTCAAATACAACTGAAACACTCTGCACCACTGGTGTTGCCTTCCTCTTGTGTTTTTCATGCTACTACTCTTTTAGTAGCCTTTTATGTCTAATTGAACGTGAATGATTTATGATTAAAAGGTATAAATACTGACTGCAAAAAAAATCTAAAATTACAAGTCACAGGTTATTGTAGTGTGTGACGTACAGAAAGAATGTGAAAAGTTTTCTTGTCATTGGGAATTAAAATCCACTGAGAAGTCAAGGAGGCTCACAAAACAGTCATATCCAGGACAACAGTCCTAGTTCTTGACCAGTGTAAACCTAGCTTAAGACATTATGATTCCATAAATAAACCTTATGACAGAATTTCTGTTTAGATGGTGAAGAGACACCACATTAATACTTTTAGGAGTAGTGATTCTTGTGAAAATGGAAAAATGCCTGCAAACGACATATAACCTTGATCTTGAACTTATTAGGTCCTTAGACTCATTAGGTGATCAGTGTATCAAAGTTTGATTTAAGTTTGACCAATACAGTGGGAGGAGAACTGTGAACATCTGTCCATCCACGACAGACGGACAGACATCTGTCTGTCCATCCACGACAGACGGACAGACAGATGCCTGTCCATAGCAGCTAAAAACTATTTTTTTAGGGTCAATTCTGCCAGTTCGCATCACATGTAATTCGTGATTATGATTGGTGAAAACACCATTGTGTTGGCCAGTGGAACCCTGACTTGTCCAGAGAGTAAATTGAGAGGGAGTGTGTGTCATGTGCCCTGCCTCCTGCATGCTCTACACAGACATTACCCTCAGACACTACCTAAACCAAACTGTATTTATTGTAATGAAAACACGTCTGGTATGGACTATCTCTTATAGGGAGCCACATGTGATAAAAGGCAACTATGAAAAATAACTAAACCTGATTTTCCTGACATACTGCAAAAAACCGTGTTCAAAAGTGGGTTTTGTTGGCAATTTATATCTTGTAGTGGATAAAGCATGTACGATGCTATGTGAAAGTTCAGCATGTTTTATGTTTGGGCGCTAATCCATCATGCAAAACCATGAATGAGGTGTCTGACTGGCCCCCGATTTGTTCTGGAGCATGACAACGACATTAAACTCACAACTGAAGGCGTAAAGAACGAGTCCTGCACCAAGTGGTATGGTCCCAAAAGAACAGTCAGCATCATGGAGACAGAGACGAACTAAAACATGAAATTACAGACCGTTCTGCTGTTTGCATTTTGGGTGTCAGTGATGGGAAAAAACCCCATTTACTCACCTTGTGACCGGAGATCTGCTGATTCTCTCAGGTTCGTCTGTGACCCTCAAGAAGAAAAAAACGTATCTGTTAGGAATCAATCGGCCAATCCCATTCTCACACAAGCCCCCTCTGCCCCTCCCTCCCCATTTTTTTGTCAGTCAGCTGCACAGCAAAGTCGATCAATCCACTAAACACGACACAGAACATGACGACTCATCTTGAAATCACAGATGGATCACCAACCTGCACTCACTACACCGAAATACTGGATGGATGTGAAATCACAAAATGTCACCAACAAAGCAAGTGAGAAGGATAAACAAATGCAGGAGTGAATCTATGGCAGAGGACCAAGAGTCAACACACAACATAGTGCATGTTACAGTGGTGGCCACACATGACTCACAAACACAAATTTTAATGTTGTTAAAAGCACAAATTGGTGGGTTAAAGGATACTTGCTGAGATAAGATAAGTTTAAACTAACCTCTTCACAGGCTTTATGATTGCATTTCAAAACTTTAGTTTGGTTTAATCACACAAAACTACATGGTAAATGTACTAGTAGTGTACTAGCACCTTTCTACTCTAAACACGCAAAGCACTTTTCACACTCCAAGCTACTTTCACCCATCCATACACATATTCATGCAACAGTTTTTTTTTTTATCCATCATGCATAAACTCACACATAGATGGATGCATCGGGACAATTTGTCACAATTTTTCTTGCCCAGGGACACTTCAAAATGAAGACTGGAGGGGCCAGGGATTAAACCATAAACCTTCCAATTAGCAAACATAATACATTTTAGCATAATGAAAAGTCCAGAACCGGGCCAGTATGCTGCCGCATTAAATCTAACCCTGTGTGACCTTGACCTTTGACTCCACAGTTTGGTAAATGTTATCAGATCTTCTATCTATCATCGGTATTAACCACACAAAGTCTGGTAAAGATCCAGCAAAGAAGGCAGCTCCTCCAGTGGTAACAAGAGAGACAAATGGGTAGACGACCCAAAAACATGATGCTTCCATGACGGAGGGTTAATGACATCATAGATCAGGAGGCAGAGCCTTCAAGTGCGAAACCAGCTCGCAGTTTGGGTTCAGGAGATAGACACCCTCTTTACTTTTAAGATCAGACTTACAACCTTTCTTTTTTAATAAAGTTTATAGTTGGTGCAAGATCAGGTGAGGCTGAACCATCCCTTCCTTAGTTATAGTGCTATAGGCTCTGGCATCTGGGGGACTTCCCATGATGCACTGAGTACATCTCTCACCTTCTTGTACTGGCTATATACTTTTATGCCACCTTTCCCTGTCATTAACTTCTTTCTGCTCTCTCTTGAAGTTTGTGCTTTGTCCTGTTTGTTGGCCGTGGTTACTCTAGGTGCCTCTTTTCTTTCCTCTCACCCCTAAACCAGTCTGAACAGATCACTGTACCCCCTAGCTTATTTCTGTCAGAGGTTTCTTGCAGTTAAAAGGAGGTCTGGCTAAAGTAGTAAAGAATTAAGGCAATGTAATATCCCTATCAAAGTCCAGACCTCAACCCAACTGAAATGCTGTGGCAGGATCTTAACAGAGCTGTGCATAAAGGAATGCCCACAAACCTCAACGAACCGAGCTGAAGTTGTAAAGAGAAGTGAGCCAAAATTCCTCCACAACAATGTGAGAGATTGATAAAGTCATACAGAAAACCATTACCTCAAATTACTGCAGTTAAAGATGAGTCTACAAACCACTGACTCACAAGGTGTACTTCATTTTTCACGACTACATAGAGTCCTGCGAAAATGTTCTTTTTTACATTGCTCTAAATGCAACTGAAGTGTAATCAGTACTTTTGCTTCTGAACACACCTGCCTTTTCAAACCAGGCCTTCCCTACACACCTATAATTTTTTGTCATTTAATCTCATACAGTTAAGATGCTATTCTATTGACAAAATCTGCACACGCAGGCAGACAGGACCAATTTTTTCCATGATGACACACACAGTGTCAAGTTGAAAACTACACCAGCTACGTTATATTGGTATACAGTATCTATCCAGTTTTTTAATGGCTTATCCATTTCAGGCTCATGGCAGGGTGTGGGGCCTATCCCAGCTTTTGCTGGGCAAAAGATGCGGTAAACCCTGGACAGGTCACCAGCCTGTCACTGGGCATGCTCCAACATATTATGATGGGACAAGGGATTGTTAATGCATTTCCATCTCTGCCCACCAGGGGCTACTGTAGTCATTTATTTTCTAGACTGATGGGTTCCTACCTACCAACCTAGCAACCTTTTCTTCATTCCTGGAAACTGGGGGGGGGGGGGGGGGGGCTTTTCAGA
>VUQH01037891.1:28762-72888 GCA_015106775.1 Etroplus canarensis | reverse complement strand
ATAAAAACAGAAAACAAAAAAAAAAAAAAAAACAAAAAAAAAAAAAAAAACCCACAATACTGTGCAAAATAAGATAAAAGTATATGTAAAATATATTATTAAACATATTTTATTTAGACGATTTACTTCTATTAATATATACATAGGATAAGATAAGGCTCAAGTTTTTTTTGGATGCAAGAAAAACAACTGAGAACCACACTTCACATGGGCAAAGCAAAAAAAAAAAATACATTTTCTTTGGAAAATAAACTACATACTTTGTACTAGCCAGTTTTTCCAGTTTGAGCTTCCACATGAGCAATGATGCATTTTGTTTTTAAACCAGAGCCATAATCCTGCAGGTTGATTTTAACTCAACCAGTGATGAAATTACTACCTGTAGAGTAGCTTTGCCTCAGATAAGTTTGTATAACTAAACTCCAACCTGCAACAGACAGCAAATGAGGGGTAGGGGGATGACGAGGCACTGGCAGGCAGACAGACAGACAGTCAGACGACAGAAGCAGCCAGAAAACATGGGAAAGGAAGACTTACTAACTGTTTTTGTTCCCTGTGGGAGGGTGCAGCCCGACATGGACTTGTTTGAGCTCTGACGTTTAGAAGGGTCAAGAGTGACCCTAGGAGGAGAGAGGAAGAAGAGAAGGAGATGAAGAAAGGATGAGAGGAATGGAAAAAAGGAAAATTAAAAGTTAAGAGAGACATTGAGTGGAAGAAAAAGCGAGGTGGAAGACAACATAGAGTGACAGACAGTAAGAAGCACAGGTAGAAGAGGTAAAGAATTAAACAACATGTACTGCAGTTCAAGAAAAAGAAGAATAGAAGACTGGTAGGTGACTGACAAGAAAAAGCCAAAGTGGTTAAAGAATCAAACAAAGAAACAAACAAACAGATAAAGCAACAATAAGCAGCCAAGAAGACCCGTGAAAGACATAGTATGTCCACCTGGCCAGCAGACCTGGGTCAGATAGGTTTTAATATTTTTTTTAGCCTCAATTACCACTCAGAATTGCACCAGAAAAACATTTAATTTAAGAAAATGAAAAGTGCAGCTAACCAAACTGAATTTAAAACTTTGCATACTAGCCAGTGGTTTAGATATAATAGATATCTAACTGGTTAAGAGAAAGTGCTTTCGCAGGACTGGCTGGCTGTGTGTGTGTGTTACAGCTTTACTTCTTTAGTACAGAATATCACACCCTCAGCTAACTTGTAAGTTTAGAAAGTGCCAAATTTTGTCAAATAGTTTTATTTGTCTTACTTTTTACTCAGTGTTTGTCATTCATGCTTTCTCTAGTTATGCACTAAGATATATGCATATTTTGTAACATTACAAATCGCCATACCCAAATCTAACCAAAATGTATTGCAAGCAGTATTAATTGGCTGACTTGTCTGCATCATTAAGCTACATTAAGCAAAACATTGAGGATAACACTGATGGTGGTTTATCAGAATTTAGCTCCAACTATCTCATGTATATTCCAATTTCTATTATATATCATATTTATTAAATTTGATTCATGTGGAATTCAAGGTTTAGCAACAAATGTTGTAGGGAGCAGGTAGCAATAAGTGGAAACCTCCTGGCAGGTGTGGGATTAGGAGAAAGATTCAGAATCTCTCATTTAAACAAATAAACAATAGTGTGTAAACACTATTAGACCCAGGTCTGACAGGTCTAAGGACAAGTTCTGAAGCCTGTAAAGCTGAATTATTAGAGAAGGAAAGCTGGTAGGTTAGTACTGTTAAGGAAGAGACGGTGACAGGCAGCAAGGTTAGCCAAATGATCTTTATGTACAATTTATAGCTGTATAAAACTATAGAACTACAATGTACAGGCAAACTGTTGTCACATCACAACAACTGATTAACAATATTAATCAAACACATTCAATCTTTAAAAAGAATCATGCAGATGTCTTAATGAGCCAAAAACCCTAAAGCTGAAGTTCACTCATAAGCTTTAGCTTTTATCTAACAGTTAGCCTCCTTCCACTTCCTGTTCACCTTTAGTCTCCATTTTAAAAAAGTAAAACTCACCACCTTTCATGTTAAAACACAAAACACAATTGCTTCCTCTCCTTAATTCTCCTGGCTTCTCCCCTTACCTGCGAGTCAACTTGGAGGTGAGTTTGCTAAGCAGATTGGTTGTAGTCCGGGTCCTGGGATGGGGCAGTGGGCTGGCATCATGGGACAGCGTAGGGGACGCTGGAGGGGCATGAGAGGGAGGCCGACGGTCTCTAATCTGCCCTCCATGGAAAGTGCTCCTCACTGTGGATCCCCTGGACAGACGGGAGGAGGGCGTGGAGGATGAGGAGGAGGTCCCGGAGGCACCTGCAATGCTGTGGGTAGAGGGGGAGGCAGGGGGAAGGCGGTGGGATAAGGAACTGGGGAGGTGGGTGGGGGTGAAGAGTTGTTGCAATTAAGAACATTAAACTGATGAACAAGTGCAACTGTGCAGCAGTCTTAATGAACAAAAGCACTGGGCAACGCCTCTTAATCATTGAATTCACATGTTTCATTCAGGCCCATTGCCAGAAGTGCATAAAATCAAGCACCTAGCCATGCAGTCTGCCTGTATAAACATTCATGAAAGAATGGGTTGTTCTCAACAGCTTACTGAATGGTACTGACCTAGGATGCCACCATTGCAACAAGTCAGATGGTGAAATTTCTTTCCTCCAGATACTCCACGCTCAACTGTAAGTAGTATTAGCCAGAAGTTGCGTTTAGGAAACCACAGCAACTCAGCCACAAATTTGCAGACCACATAAAGTTAAAGAGTGAGGGTCACTGAGAGCTAAGGTGCATAGTGTTTTCTCTGTTTACTCAATAACTGCAGAGTTCCAAACTTTGTTTGGCATCAACATTGGCACAAAATCTGTACGCCAGGGGCTTCATGGCATGTGTTTCCATGGCTGAGCAGCTGCATGCCAGCCTTATGTCCTCAAGCGCAATGCCAAGTGTGGATGAAGTAGTATAAAGCACACTGCCACTGGACTCTGGAGCAGTGGAAATGTGTTCTGTGACGTGACGAATCACACTTTTCAATCTGGGAGCCTGATGGATGAGTCTGGCTTAGCATTAGCTGCCTGACTCAAATGTGCTTACAGTAAAAATTTGGTGGGGGACAGACAATGCTATGGGGTTGTTTTTCTGGGGTTGGCCTTTGCCCCTTAGTTCCAGTGAAGGGAAACCCTAATGCATCAGCTTATTAAGAGATTTTGTACAATTCTATGCCTCCAACTTTACAGGAACAGTTTGAGTAAGGCCCTTTTTCTGTTCCAGCATGACTGTTTCTCAGTTCATGAAGAAAGATCCATAAAGGCACGGTTGGAGGAGTTTGGTGTTGAAGAACTTAACTGGCTCACACCGAGCCCTGACCTCAACCCCATCCAACAGTTTTTGGATGAACTAGAACAGAGATTGTGAGCCACGCCCTCTTCCAAAATCAGTGTCTGACCTCAAATGCTTGTCTGAATGGAGGAAGCAATTATTGCTACAAAGGAGAGACCAACTCCATATTTATACCTACAGACTTAGAATGGGATGTCATAGAAGCTCCAGTAAGTACTATATAATGTGTAGCTAGCCCAATACTTTTGTCCATATAATACAGTATCAAATATCTCTTTTCTAAACATCATATATAAATAGCATGGAAACCTACAAGTTGAATTTAGGTCACAGTATAATTGCAGTCGAGACTGTTTGGGTCAGTGTGAGGCAACAAGAACAAAACTGTGCATTTTCACTTCACTTTCAGCCAATCTTACAATGACTCCAAGTAAACTATCATGCCCATGTTCACTGGAAAAAGGAACATGTTACCCAGTACAATGCTGTTATTAACTTGATTTGTTTTTGACAAATGCCCAAATGATTCAGAGAGAGACGACGCTTATTAGTAGGTTCAATTTTTTTCATTTTTCCACTTGAATTTTCTGACATCAACTGAATTGCAGAATATTACCAGAGATGTTAAATCATATTTAAAACCAGACAATCACTATGAAACAGAATGAGCCTTTTGTGCATGAGAGGCAATAAACATGTTTGTCAGTGTACAATAAAAAAATAATCCAAACTTTGTTTTTTTACATAAAAAAATGTTCATCCTTGAGTATGTTAAACCCCAATTAAGAAAACAGCTTTTCCTTTGATGCTTGTTAAAACTTCACTTTTGACAATAAAAATTCCTTTATGCAGGAAAAACCAATATGAAAGCACAACACCCTGTCACATTACTCCACTACTTGCATAAAATATCAGGGCTAGAAAAAAAGGATATTTGACCACACAGCTTTTGTTTCAATTTGATTACTTTGCTTACTGGATACATTTTGGTGCATGTTTGACTGTAGGATTATAATCAAAGACTTAAACATGTGCAGTTACATCCTTATAGTCTGACTCTGTTTCAGACTTTTCGAGAAGTGTGAATACCTAAAAATGTAAAAGTAACAGAAAGAGAGAAAGCAAGAGGGAGCGAGAGTTTCTCTGTCACAGGTTGTTCTCTCATCTAAACATTAACCTAAAATGTTCCTCCACTATCTCTTCTGAGAGCATGAGCACATCCCCACGTCATGTCTACTTCTCTTCCAGTTACTTAACACTACACACTGTCATACCTACGCACATAAACCGACACACACAGACACACCTCTCCACCCCTGACTCTATGGCTGGCCGGTGGCCTGAGGCTGCTTTTCATAACGCTCTAGATAACACCCACACACAGGGTTCAAGTGGGACAGAGCCATTAGATGGGTTAAGCTGAAGCGCAGCCGTTTCAGAGCAAAATCATTTAACGTCAATGTGAACTGGCTGTCTACTGCAGCTCACCTCTGGGGGGCACGTGGTGGATGGAGGGAGGAGAGGACGATGACGAGTGAAAAAACAAGGTGTGGACAGAAGAAATGGAAAACAAATCCCATTTCTCTTCTGCAAGTCATAAAAGCATTGTATACACTACAGTTTTACTGTTCTATCTCAGATGAAAATGTGGGAAGGCCCTCCTTATAGAGAAGCAGGCACCTCTGCTGTGTGTGCAGAGCTGCAGAGAGGGTGACATAACCGAACCATCTTTAACTCAGGGGTGCTGGAGCATATCCCAGCTACCATGGGGCAACAGGTAGGGTACACTCTGGACAGGCTGCCAGTCTGTCACAGAGCTAACACAGAGACACAGACAGCCATTCACGTCTACATTCACACCTACGAGCAATGTCGAATTGCCAGTTAACCTAACTCCATGCATGTCTTTGTACTGTGGGAAGAAACAGAAGTGCCCCGAAAGAATCCATGTAGGCACAGGCAGAACAGGCAAATGCCATACATAAAGGCCCCATCTGGCCAGTGGATTCGAAACCAGGACTTTTTTGCTGTGAGGCAACAGTGCTAACCACTGTTCCACCGCGAATATGTAAAATTGTTGTCTAATTTGTACCAATGCGGTAGACAGACGTGTAGGGCCTCAGAAGCCCCCATTTGGTGAATCTAGAATTTACAGTTTAGGAGTTGTATCTGATCGCCAGACAATGCTGTGGTTAAAACCCCTTAATCCTAAATATGTAATTTTTTTTATTAATTTGTTTTTCTCAAGTATTTTTCAAAATATAGGGGTCAGGTAGGGTTAAATGTATACAGGTATAACTGATTTGTTTATTGACAAAAGCACATCTGCATTGCATCTCTTCCAGTCTTATCATGCACATGTGAACTTTGGAAAATTGGGTCGACAGTTTTTCTCTCTCACATGTAGCAAACAGGAAATAGTCCACACACTGAGTTCAAATTACTGTAAATACTTGTGTGGTTTAAGCAAGGGAGCTGCATGGGTAGAGCGTGCAGGAGGCATGACACATGACGCCCACTTGCTAGCTGTAAATGCACTAGACTATTAGCTGCGCTGGTCACACATCGATCCATACACTCCGATGTACTAGGGTGCTGGCAGGTTAGAGACCAGCTAATATTCAATCAGACTGCATTAGATGGGTTTGCTGTCATGTGCACCTCTGTTAGGTGAGACCTAGAAAAGTTCAGGGCCAAAGCGCACATGTAAAACAGCTTGAGTTCAATGCAAGGGCCTGATATAGTCAATAGTCATGCATATTTAGTACAATACTTAGTGTTTGGGTCTTTATTCTGAGCTTTTAGCACTACATTTTACACACATCTCATGTACAATGTGTGTGAGTGTGTGTGTGTGTGTGTGTGTGTGTGTGTGTGTTCTTCCATGCACGTGATTGTCCCATCAACCACTCTGGCATGGCATCACATTGACAAGGCCTCTAAGGCAAATGGAGGGTTATGCTGGCACATTGCTAGTCCTCACTTCATCCTGTTGCTCCCTCCTGTCCAACTCCTTTTCCTTTGCTTCCTTCCCCTCTACTTTCTGTTCTCCTCACCCTTCCCTTGTCTTTAAAGACAGCTTTTCCCTTCCATTTCTCCCATATGCTCCACCACCACCTGTTAAACCATACAAGCTACAGCAGTTGATGCTGCCTCAGTGTAATGCCTGAACTGAACAGTGTGGGGTGTGTCATCTTTTCTGCTCACAGGAGAATAAACGAGAGGAGGGAACCGTCTCCTGAACAGCAGTGACTCAGCATTTCATCTGCTCAATCCTAGTCGATTTTTTCCCTCTCTCTTAGAAAGCATCACTGTACGTAAACACGTTAGTGCAGTTTACAAATGTCACACTACAGGAATTTTTTCCATACCAGCATTCACTACCCCTTCTCTTGCTGTCTCCCCATACCAAAAATTATGTTCACATACACTTATTCATGTTTTTTTATTGCGTTCATGGACACTAAGCTCCAAGATAGATGGATTCAACATGCACTACATGCATTCCTGACTTCTCCCCCATCTGTGCAGAAAATTTTTACCAGAAGTCAGATGACAGACAGACACCTTAGGGCTCCCCCTCTGAGAGACAAAATTAAACAGTGATAAAGAGACTGAGGCACAGAAAGCAGGCCAGCCAGACTGAAAGTGAGAACGTGACCACAGGAAAAAAGAGAGAGAGAAGTAGAGTGAGACAGCGACAGCAAGAGAGGGGATGGTGACTGCCACGCTCTGAGAGCGACAAGCAGACAACCATCTGTCTTAACAACAGACAGTTCAAACTTCCTCATAGAAACAAACCCACTGATGCACAGTGTTAAGTCCTTCATCCTTTCTTGACGAGACAAAATGTGTGTGAAACACCCAGGGCCAAACATGCTAGGCTTTGTGCTAAAGGAGACAAGCTGTACCAGTCAAACCAGTCTTTACACACAGACTTCTTACAGTTACAGATCACACTGTATTTACACGGAATAAAAAATTATTTCCTACAGTCTCAAAAATAGTTCAAACTAGGGCTGTCAAAATCAATGCGCTAATCCAGATTAATTAATTTGCATGATTAATCTGATTAAAAATTTTAACACAATGCACAGCATGCAATGACTCAAAACCCCACAATTCCACTCACTGGCACTAACTGGTGCTCCAACACTATCTGACAGAACAATTGAGCAATATAATGTAATTTGCACACTCTGCAGGAAGGAGTTTCACCGAAGCACTTCCATCTTAAAGTACCATATCAACGTGAAGCACAGATTAATCAGAGATTCCTCCACAAATATTTCGGTGAAAATGACACCTGACTTGCGCCAAAACACCGTTGAGGCTTCAGAAAGTCTACCTCTGACAAACTGTGTGTTTTACTTTCATTTTGCAATCGGGACACCATGTCTATTCTTTAGTTTAAATAAAACACATGTTAAGTCTTTCGCCTTCTGTCATAAGTCTTTTTGGATAATGAATGGGTATTAATCGTGATTAATCAAAGTTAATCCACAGCGGCCCCGCGATTAATCTGATTAAAAATTGCAATTGTTTGACAGCCCTAGTTAAGACAGAAACCTTCAAGGCTCTCCCTTTTTCTAGTCTCAATTCACGCCAAGTGATCCGATGGACAATTCGTTGTTTTTGTCTTTTAATTTATGCAAATGAAATAGTGTCTCTGTGGTGTAGAGGTTTACAAATTCGCCATACAAGTGAAAGGTCCCTGGCTTGATTCCAGGTGGGAACACAAGCTCCTCTTATCATGGAGGGTTGCATCAGGAAGGGCATTTAACATAAAACCTCTACCAAATTACTGATGCAGATTTGTCATTTACTGTGCCAAAATTCAAAATTCTACATCAAATAGTTTTTACTCTGTAGCAATAACACAAAGGATTTACTGCAATGGCAAAGAGGCAGATGATTCCATCATCTTCCCACTTTTCAGGGATATAAATATAGGCTATTTATACACATACAGTATACTCTATAGTTATAGGCTATGCTCCAAATTCACGTCAATAAAGCAAATGCCCCTCATATTTTATTTTAATACTATTTCAGAAGAGGCCTCTTAAGAACCAAAAATACCCCAGACCATCTGCTTTAAAACATCTCATTAGTGGGGATCTTATGAAAAATGTAAAAAAAATGAACATGAAATAACTCAGAATTTCTCACCTGTTTTCCTTGCCATTTTGTAGCAGGGAGTGTCTATCAGTACTTGATCGGTCTGTGCACACATAGGTGTTCCTTCGAGTCATGGCACTAGCAGGGATGTTATTCTGGAAAATGAATTGTAAACCCAAAAGCTCATAAATTTACTTAACTGAACTATGACACAAAAAAGATATTCTCTTTGATCATAGTTTACCACTGAAAGAAAAGAGAGAGTCAAAACAAACAAATTCAGGAATGAGTTCCAATACTGTTTCAGATCATTTGAAAACAAAGATTTCCCTGGACTGGCCTCTGATTGCCCTGAGCTCTGTCTGTAACTGCTAATGGAAAACATTAAAGAGTTATTCTCAGAATAATGTGGCTGCAGTCTTCAACTCTTAACATTTACTGTGCTCTCCACTTCTCATGCTTAATCTCTAATCTGACGATTCAACTTGAAATATGTAGGACTTTTCTATTCTGCTCCTCTCTAATCTATGGAGGATATTAATATTTTTGGATCTCATTAAATTTATTTAACAGAGCCTCAAGAAGCAGTGATCTGAGTAAAATGGATTAGGTGGACTAGGGATATCTGTTGTATTGATAAAAGATTAAAAGTGACAATTTGGCCACACTACACAATTCTTCTCACTCACAAATAAAACCTTAGGTCTTACCGTGGTTGAGTTAACTTCCTTGCGCCGGTCGGGTATCTCAGCTTTATTTGGGTTGTGGGCGGAGCTAACCATGGGACTGGAGGGAGTCGGGATGCTACGGGAGCCAACAGTGTTAGTGCTTGGCTTGCGTATTGACAGCCGCTCCTCTTTAAGCCCCACCCCTTCAGCTACACCACTTGGACTTCTCTTGGGGTGCGCTGACCCTGGAACGGCTGGACCACCTAATAAAGATTTTATTAACAGTTTTAAGATTTTAAATGAACTACAAACAAATTAAACTTAGCATTCTTGGAATTTTGCCTTACAGAAGTCAGAGTGTCGTCTCTGACGGTGGTACGTGGAGGCACTGCGCTGCGCCTTATGGCCGGAGGAAGAAGACTGTGCACCCGAGGAGGAAGAGGAAGTAGAGTGTTTGCTTGTTCCATTGGTGATGGTGCTGGGCCGGATTCGAGCCAGACTTAAACTGCTGCCAGACCGAGACTCAGTACCCTCCATCTGAGAGACAGATGCACAAAACAAACAATATAAAATTACAACACGACTGGACTGGCATTGATCTTGTTTATCAACCCACAGAAAACAAAGGCCAGGTTAGTTGATTTCATATTTGGCTGGGTGTCATGACCGTACCACATTACAATTAAGAAATGCTGTCACTAAACATATCCTCTCCATCCTATTTCAGTAATACATAAACACAAAGTCAAACTATTACCCATGGCAGCTTAGTAATATATTTGACCCAGAGGAATGAAAGTCAGTAGAAGCAAGAAAGAATACATGTGTGTGAGTGAGAGTGAGGCAGGTGGAATAGTAAGGATGCAAGAAGTAGAGAAAGTGAAGGTGGATGAGACGTGGAAGAAGCGGGTGAAAGCACACAAGAGAGGTGAAGAAGAGAGTGCAGAATCAAAATCAGGATACTTTATTAATCCCAGGGGGGAAATTACTCGTATTACAGGCACTCCATTCAGTATACATAAATATCAATAAGAAGACAACAGTACAGTTAAGGGAAAAAAAAAAAGAAACCTGGGGACACGAGTGTCAGGGGAGCTTTGTGACAGAAGAATAGCAGCAAAAGTGAAAGGGAGGGTTTACAAGATGGTAGTGACACCTGCTTTGATGTACGGTTTGGCAGCAGTAGCACTGAGAAAAAGACAGAGTGAAATTTTCATTGGGAGTGACCAGGATGGGAAATAAGTAAATCAGAGGGACAGCTCAGGTTGAAAAGTTTAGAGACATGTCAGAGAGGCAAGGTTGAGATTACTTAGACATGAGCAGAGAAGGAATACTGGATATACAGGACAAATGATGTTTAAAATGGAACTTCCAGGCAGGAGGAAAAGACTACAAGGTTCAAGAATAAAGTGGAGGACATGAAAATGGTTAGTGTGACAGAAGAGGATACAAGGGATAGGGTGAGCTAGAGGCAGATTATCTGCTGTGCCGACCCCTAAAGGGAGCAGCCAACAAAAGAAGACGACCATTATGTCAGAAGCAAAATAAACAGGCAAACAAGATGATCCTCTCACCTCATTCTTGCGTCCCAGCAGCAGGTATGTGGCAGTGATCTCATTGTACTTGTGACCAGACAGTGAGTCTCTGATATCTTCTCTCTTGAAACCCAGCCCAACAATCACATCTAAAATAAAACAAATTATGTTAGAAACTATGAAACACAATCGCACATCTGACCAGTGTACTGTAATGTTTAACATAATCTGCTTGGTGACATCATATTGCCATTTTACATAGGAAGTTTAGTGTGATAAAATATACCACATCTTGCTGAAAGGGAAGTTTAACAAGAAGGTAGAGAGACCTGCTATGATGTATGGTTTGGAGATGGTGATACTGTAAAAAAGACAGGAGGTAGAGCTGGAGGTGGCAGAATTGAAGATGCTAAGATTTTCACTGGGAGTGACCAGGATGGACAGGATTAGAAATCAGTATATCAGAGGCACAGATCAGGCTGAGCAGTTTGGAGATAAAGTCAGAGAGGCAAAGACGAGATGGTTTGGACATGTGCAGAGAAGGGACAGTGCATATATTTGACAAAAGATGTTGAAGGTGGAGCTGCCAGGGCAGAGGAAAAGAGAAAGACCACAGAGAAAGTTCATGGATGAAGTGAAAGAGGTCATGCAGAGGGCTGGTATAACAGAAGAGGATACAAGGAATAGGATGAGACAGAGGAAGATGATTCACTGTGGTGACTCCTAACAGGTGGAGAAAAAGAAAAAGAAGAAGAAGGAAAGAAGATCTTGCTGAAAGCCTGATTTGAAAAAAGTCAGCTATGTGAAATTATTTTGCACCCACAACTTCAGACAGCCGATTTTTAGCCTCAGTCTCCCACTAAATAAAGATGAATTCCTCCAAAAGGAGCAGAGAGGAAAAGTCTGTATTAAGGGCCACACTAAATATTTCTGCAAATTAAAGGTAACCTCTTACTTGAGCCACCTAATAAGCAGTCATCAGTTAATGATTTGATGATGTGAAATTACTTAGAAAATAAACTTGTGATGAAGGAGTTTCTCACCAATGCGGCTCGTATCGCTGAAATCCTCCACAGGCTCGACATGGGGCTTCAGCTCGTCACCTTCATAGCCAATATTAATCCACTTATCTTTCATTATTTGCTAGTAATGACAAAAAATTAAGAGCAGGCATTCAGTACTACAATAACACAATTTAGCCACAGAGAGCTTAAATCTGCAGTAAAAGGTATGAAATACCAGGAAGAAAATTTTTTATTCAAGAAAATCTTTTAATTTAAGCAACTTAAACAGAAATAATTAATCTGATTTCTCCCAAAAAATGTTCTTTGTTTATCTTTATGAACAGAAAAAAATCTCTTATGAAAATACAAAGGGCTATAATTTATTGACTAACTGTCAAACTGACAGCATTTACAGTTAAGTATTACAAATCAGTATTATTCTTCTGAGCATGGTCTATATATGTACTCTGCGTTTATTGCTCTAAGTATGTAAAAAAAAACAAAAAAAAAAACTTGTGTCCTCACCTCTAGTGAGCAACGCTTGGCGGGATTGAGTACCAGGAAGCGGCGCAGGATTCCCTCACAGTCTGTGGACATGTAGAAGGGCACACGATATTTCCCTCTCAAGACACGCTCCCGCAGCTCCTAAACACAACGCACATTCAAACAATGCTAGTTTAAACCATAGGAGCACAACTTCAAAAAAACAAAAATAACAGATGTGGCAACTTTTGCCAGAACAGGGCCTAAGCCTTTGTGGGATAACCCAGATCAGATGTGGGTGAACTCGAGAAACAAGCTAATGCGCCGAAGAGGTCTGATTTTCCCTCATGATTGCTGTTCATTATTCTGGAAGAAGAACATGAAATCTGGGGGGTGGGGGTGGGGAGTAGATAGTAGTAGATAGTGACGTAGCCACAGTGGTCACACTTGCAAGTGTACTCCTAGTGTTGGTCCCAAGCCCGGGTAAATGGGGAGGGTTTCATCAGCAAGAGCATCTGGTGTAAAATCTTTGCCAAATTCACATGCGGTTTCCCAATACATGATCTGCTGTGGCGACCCTTAATGGGAGCAGCCAAAAGAAGAAGAAGTGATGCAGTAGATAGAGAAGTCTTCTTGTTACTGGTTGTCTATATTGCACAAACTAATGAGCATAAAAACGAACTGAGAATAGCGACGGTGGAATGTTGCAAGCTGAAGCCATAAATAAACCTAATGATGTCATTTATCTATAAATGGCAGAGGGCCACACACAAACACTCATTTATGAACGCTATAATCCAGACCAATACTCTTCGGAGTAGCAATTCTTTTGAAAATTGAAGCTATGACCTTGCCCTTGAGCACAATTCTGGCAAAGACCCATTAGGTGATTCTGTGTGCACTAACATCTGACCAATATTGTAGGAGGAGTAGGACGAACAGACGGACATATGACAGATGCCTCACCATTAGCTCATCAATCCTTCAGCCAGATGAGCAATAACGTAGACACTGAAGAGATACTTGTCTCATACATGGAAAATTTAACCAATGTTCACATAATTTCCCCTGTACGATCATTCACACTGTATTTGGGCCACAGGGCTGAAATTAAATAGCAACCTACTACTCAAGTTTGGTGAAGCTTACGATAATGACAGTGGATGCAGTAACAATGCAACCACATCAAAACCGTTATATATCACAACTTTTATCTGGGAGATATGATAACAGGCTTACTATTTTTGTTGAAGCAACTGTTATGTGACACTGAAAATGTAAATTGGCCAAAATGTAGTGTGAACCATTAAGCCCAACACGACTAGCAACTGTTGATCATTATTTTTGGATTAATTTTACATGTACAAGTGCTTGATTTTAACACTGACTGCTATGATCTAAACTTCAAGCAAGCTGCAGAACCACAAGGGAAGACAAATTAAAACCAGGTTACTTTGTAGTTGACAACTTATGGCTATAAAAGCTTTAGCAAAATGGTAAAGCGTTTAAATTTTACTTAAGTGGCATTTTACTTTCCTTAATAATCTGGGTTTCAGAGGCAAAGAGCTGAGACAAAAGACTGTGCCAAAATTACATGGGATTTCTTTTCTGTGTAATAACACTCTTGCTACAAATACTGCAAACCTTTTCACTGACACACTGCAGGAATTCTATTCACTGAAGGTTTTAGTCAACTCAAATGACATTTATATATGACAAACAGAGGCCTGATTTCACCCACCTTTAGGTTCTGTCCATCAAATGGCAGGGACCCGCTGACTAGCGTGTACAGGATTACCCCCAGACTCCAAATGTCTACCTCTGGACCATCATACTTCTTCCCTTGGAAGAGCTCTGGAGCAGCATAGGGTGGGGAGCCACAGAACGTGTCCAGTTTATTACCCTCAGTGAACTCATTACTGAAGCCAAAGTCGGCTATTTTGATGTTGGAGTTGGCATCTAGTAGCAAGTTCTCTGCCTGCAGGAAACGTAAAAAGAGTAAGATTATAAACACAGAAATGTTACATGTAGAATGGATTTTTATTCATACCTTCATTAATAAAAATTACTGTTATTTAAGTCATCATTTCTTTTGTATTGCTACACATGAAGTACTGCATAATAGTAATAATTTGGGGCTAAATGAAAAATATCTGAACATAATTTCAGGTAATTCAGTTACCTGTTCAAGAAGGACAGAATAACTTTCAGAGTTCTGTTGATCTAAAAGGAACATTTTTAATCTTTTGTTCTGTAAAACTAGGTAATCACCTTCAAGTCTCTGTGAACAATGTTCTTCTGATGACAATAGTGCACCGCTGAGACAATCTGAGGAGAAAAACAGAAGATAATTACAACTAATGCAGTTCTTTCAACTAAATGGCCTCTAAATTAGAAGATTGATTCACAAATTCAAAAGCCCATCTTGAACAGAACAACAATATATTTCAATATATAACAAACAATATACTGCAGTTATGAAAAAAAAAACTAGACGACTGCATTTCTTTCAGTGTAATGACTCCTGCTGTTTTTATTTAGTCTGATGGGTTTACTATATTTGCATATTGGGTTTAGGCTGTGACATAACAGTGCAGTTTTCTAATTCTGAAGGGACAAATGTGCACATATACAGGTGAAGCAGGGTATGGAGTTTTTACTGACCTGTCTGAACTTGGCTCTGGCCTCTTTCTCCTTCATTCTGCCATGAGCCACGAGGTAGTCGAACACTTCGCCTGCAAAGAAAAACAACAATAAAAGCATTTCTGTATTTTAGGCTAGGATGGAAGCCGAAAAGTCAAACTGGAAGTTTGGTACGAACTGTATTCTCTGTATATACATACACTATATGGACAAAGGTATTGGGCCACACCTCTTAATCATTGAATTCAGGTATTTTATTCTGTCCCAATGCCACAGGAGTGTAAAATCAAGCACCTAGTCATGCACTCTCCCTTTACAAGTACATGTGAAAAAATTGGTTGGTCTAAAGAGCTCACTGAGCGTGGTACTTAATAGGATGCCACCACTGAAATAAGTCAGTCTGCAAAATTTCTTCCCTCCTAGATATTTCACGATTAACTGTAAGTGACATTATTCCAAAGTGGAAGCACTGAGGAACAAAAGCAACTTAGTCACAAAGTAGCAGACCCAATAAGGTAACAGAGCAGGGTCACTGAGTGCTGAGGGATATAGTGATTAAAAGTCACCAAATCTCTGCTGACTCAGTAATTGCAGAGTCCCAAACCTCCTCAGACATCAACATCAGCACAAAACCTGTGTGCTGCGAGCTTCACGGGATGAGTTTCCATAACTAAGCAGCACCATACAAGCACTACATCACTAAGCACAATGCCAAGCTTAAGATGACGTGGTGTAAAGCACACCGCCACTGGGCTCTGGAGCAGTAGAAATGCGTTCTGTGGAGTGATAAATCACACTTCATCCAGCATCAGCGTCGGCCTACGAAGACACCGTGGACAATTCTATACTTTCAACTTTGTGGGAACAATTTGGGGAAGGCCCCTTTTTCTGTTTCAGCATGACTGCGCCCCAGTCCACAAAGCAGTTCACAAAGGCGTGGTTAGATAAGTTTGACTGAACTTAACTGGCTCACACAGAGCCCTGAACTCAACCTCATGGAACATCTTTGGGATGAAGCAGAACGGCAAATGTGAGCCAGGCCCTCTTCTCCAACATCACTGTTTGACCTCACAAATGCTCTTCTGGATGAATGAGCAAAAATTCCCACAGACAAAAAATCTCAAAGCAACCATTCCCAGTAGGGTGGAAGCTGGTATATCTGCAAAGGTGGAACTAACTCCATATTAATGCCTGTGGGTTTATAATGAGGTGTCATAAAAGTAATTGTAATTTGCAGGTGATTCAATACTTGAACACCTGCAAATTGTGCATGTAGTGTATGTGAAGTCAGTATGCCTCCTTTACTATGTGGCTATGCAACTGGAAAAGGAGCCCATTTATTTGATCAAACTTGAGTTATTAATAATTTTTTGTGTGATTTTCACACTCTGAGAAACCATCCGGTGAACCCGACTGACTCATACTATAGCCTGGTTTTGACAACTCAATTTTAGAGCATTATATGGGCATAACCAATGCATTAAAACATAATTGTAACAATACTGTAAATGTCTGATTCATGGATGTAGTAAAGGAGGACATGCAGAGGGTTGCTGTGAGGAAAGAGGATGCAAGGGATAGGGTGAGATGGAGGCAGATGATCCGCTGTGGCGACCCCTAACGGGAGCAGCCAAAAGAAGAAGAAGACGACTGTAAATGTCTGAACCTGAATGAAATAAATATGTAAGTGTATGTGGTGGTGTGTGGGTAAGAGGAAAGCAAAATCTATCAATAAAAATCTAATTTTATACTTCTAGATCAAGACACAAAAACATAATATAAGCAGACTACTTGGCCACTTAAATCAAACTATCAAATCTTTTTGCTTGCCTGTCCTCCAACCAAACATTTAATTTTTTTAAAAAGTGAAGCAGGCTGAGGTTGAGCTGATGCGTGCTGCATGCTGGCTGGTGAGTTGCTGCCTCCTTATTAGGTATTGGAAATAAGAGGTCACACAGCACACAGAGAGAGCAGCAGAAAGAGATTAAGGGATCAAGAAGACAGAAGAAAGAAAAAGAAAGACACTGCAAAAATAGATTAGCACATGGGAAACTCTTGAACAATGTCTAGGTGCAATATGAATAGAACAGCACTAAAAGAACAGCAGAAAAAACAGAGCAGTCACGCAAAGACAGACAAGATCTCACTAATAAAAACGAAGTATATCTCCTAAATTAATTAGCTCATTGGCTGACTGTACTGTTCAGAAGTAATGAAGCTAATTGGCACCGATCTATACTTGGCAATGATGATGAGGGTGGTAGTGGTTTCACTCACCTCCACTAGCGTACTCCATAATCAGGTAAAGTGTCTTTTCTGACTCAATCACCTCAAATAATTGGACTGTAATACAGAGACAGACATGTTAACACAGCATGGAAACACGTACATACGAAAATATGGCTATTTGTAGTCAACTCACCAATGTTGGGATGGTTCAGAGTTTTCATAATGCGTACCTCTCGAAACACCTGAGAAGGAGAGAATGGATCATAAGAAATACAAATCTCAAATGCGCACACAATGCTAAAATATGTTTAAAAAAATGTCACTTAAACTGTTGTATGGCTTAAAACAAAAAGTTGTTACTTCATGACATGAAATAAACACCAAAATAAGAGTTGTTAATTCATATAAAAACCTAGATAAACCATGGGACAACTGACACAGCTTTACGAATTTTAAATTAATTTTAAAGTTCTTTTTAATTATTATTTATTATCATTACATAAAGCATTTTATAGGCCAATTATGCTTCAAGATTATGTTTTAGAGGTTAGCAACATTTTTTGTCAGAGGGCCAGACTGACTTTAATACAGTAAGCAAACGGCTGCACACTGAACACCTAATTAAAAAGATGAGACACAAAGAGCTGAAATATGTTGAAATTCATTCATTTCAGTTGACATAACAGATTATTTTAAAATAAGCCTGGTTCCTTGTTTCAGAAACCAATTAATCTACTAAATCTAATCTACAGTCCTTGAATACTTAATATATTTATATTATAATACATGCCTGGGGCGAATGAATAAAATAAACGCTCACAGATACAAATTCTGAGCATATACATGCTCACTGAAACTTTAATACCTTCGGGCCATATTTTGCCCACGTGTGTCACGGCTTTTACACCTCTGGATTGAACCCAAGTTATTTATTTACACATAAATGTCAACAATTGCTGTATTTAGAGATGGCACATCAATCGTGTATTGACGACAGTCATGTGAAAATGAAACACTGGTATCATGTCATTATAATTCTGTAAGTTACTGTGTAATTGTTCTTTGAATGCTTTTGTACATTAATAGTTATAGACTTTTGAAAACTCCATTAATTTAAGCATGAATAGTGGCTAAACAAGAAGACAGCAATTTAAGCATTTTCCCCCCTGGGATTTATAAAGCATTCTGACTCTGAATTTTAAAACTACATCTGGGTCTGTTTCAAAGTAGAACCTTTAGTTTGTTTGTAGTTGAACTGAGTTTTGGTAAAGGAAGGGGGTGGCATCTGGTTCTAGCCATCGTTCCTCTCATTTATTCTTCACATGAACAGTTAATTCATACAGTTCACAGCTGGTGCATAGACACTGCTCCCTTCATCCATCCTATCCCTCTTCTCACACATACACAAACACTCATCTTTCTGACCACCTCTAGACCCAGGGTCACCCAAGGGAGCATCCCACTGATGCTAGGCAGACAATGAGGCCTCCTCTCCTGGGTGGCTTTCCCTAAGGACCCCCTACCCCCACGCCCCACCCATCACTGAGCTCCAGACTGCTGCCTCATCCTGACACTCTTATGCAATCATACTGTCGCTCTTTCCATTTAATTAAAGTAATGCATTTGTCTGTGAACGCAATTTAAAAGATTACAGAGTAAAAGTGCCAGGACTCAGAGCGAGACATGCCAATGGTGGTCATAAATTTTTTTAACGCTTATTTTCACTGCAAAAATGAATCAAAATCTCAGAAAACTTCAAACAAAATGCCAGCACACTGCCTCTGTGAAGTGTTCAGCGAACGCAATTAATCTATGCATTCATCATTAGTTAGGCTTTATTTGGCTATTAGTGACAAAGTGAGAGATTCTGATCCTGGAGGAGAAATGGGACTTCACTAGAAAGAGCATGCACATGTTACGAGTGTTAGAAAATGAGTTCAATAAACAATGTGCATGAGATGAGGGGTGTAGATGGAGGGGAAGAAAAAGAGAAATAGAAACATTGGTATTAGAAGTATTTGTGTCATTTTTTAAAGCACTGCTGCAAACTTGCCTCGTTAAAAATTCTTTAATATATTACACATGAGTGGCAAAAGTGAAAACACTGAAAAAGAGAAAAGGACAGAGGGAAGAGCCAGTGAAAAGAACATGAATACAAAAGCAGGAATGCACAGATGCCTTCATTCTAGTAGGAGAACCTCAGCTGCCCTGGGAAACACAATCCTTTCTTATCTCTCTCTGACTCTTTCTCTGAATATAAAACCCAATGCAACTCATATTTTCACGCTATTTTCAGGGTTACACTCCATATGTGTATACTGGAATCTCTGTAGTACTGCATCCCTGAAAGATATTTTTGTTTTTGGTTTAAAATAATTCAGACTAATCAAAGTATTGAGAGGTATTTTACTACTGAAAGAGGGTATAAAAAGCACATAAAGTCACCTTAAATGAGAGAAAATTATAAAGACAGAAAACAATAAGCACATATTAAGCTGTTTGTTGATCCACAATGAACTGTGTCCAATACCAATGTTGTGTTAGATACTGGCAGTTGCCTTGAGGTAAATTAAAGTGTGCCTTGTGAATCAACCAGGCCGAGGAAGTCCTCGGTGAGGATCAGCAGCCCCTCCTTGGCTAGCCAGATCCCCAAAGAAAACCATCCAGAAAGAAGTCATGACACAGTGTGACCAAGAATGGCATTTATAGATGTACAAGCGGAAGGGGAGTATGGACGGTGCAGTCCTGCTCTTGAAATTCAGATAAATTATCTCCAACAGAGGGTCTGACTGATAGCAAGAAGGTTAAACAAATTTCATTCTTGAGAAGCGCAAACTACAAGAAACTAACCTGTAGGTGTCATTCTGGCTGTAGATGCTGCAAATAAGCTATTAAAAATGCCTTGATCTGAAAATATATCGTAAGTTTTAGGTGATGTGATGGCTTTTTCCTTCATGTGTCCTGCTGCATAGACACAGCGATTCAAATGTGCAGCATCTCATTTCAGACCTGCAACTGCTGCTCATATAAGAAAACATCCTTCTTTGCCTACTTTAAAACAAAATCTAACCTTTCCTTGAGCCACATGTTCAAGTAATTTGCTTTCTCACAATGCAGTAAAAACGCCACATCATCATTACGGTCGCCTGAGGCAGCGCATTACATGCATGCACATGTTCTTGTGTAGGTGTTTTCTCAACATATTCAGAGATTCCTGGTAGCCAGTGGGCCCAGAGGAAACCAACCACTTTGGTTAGCCTTCATAAGAACACATCCTCCCGGATGGATATGGCCTGACTGAAGAGTCCACATGGAGCTGCAAGTTTGACACCAGTTCCTCAAAAGTATCACAAAGAGCCAACAAGTTAGACCCAAGAAGTGGTGTGCATGCTGAAGGAACTGTAATAGTACTAACTTTACGTAGCATTGTTAAAAAGGTAAGAATTTATGAAGTGCATAGATAGGAGAAAACAACACTAAATTCTATCAGAAAGCCAAAGATTAAAGGCCAAAACAAGATCAAATTAAATACAGTTAAAGGAACAAGAAAAAGGGACACAAATAAGCAAAACAGAAATTGTCAACATAAAGACAAAGTTTTAAGAGAAATAATAACAGTAAATAACTGATTTATTAAGAAGTTTAATGACAGCTGGGCTAGGCTTTAGCGCCCCCCCGCAAACCTGAACTGGATAAGTGGAAGTGGAATGAATGAATCCATTGTTAACTCCTCCATGTGAAAACATTGTTGCTTTTCTCAGATTAATATATACTAACTGGCCACTTAAGTATACCTGTTCAACTGTTCATTAAATCACATTTTGATAAGCCAATCATATGCTAGCAACTCAGTGCACTAAGGTATATAGACACACTGAAGTTCAAACCGAGTATCCAAATGGGGGAGAAAGGCGATTTAATTGACTTTGAAAGTGTCATGGTTATTGGTGCTAGACAGGCTGAGTAATTCAGAAAATGTTGATCTACTGACATTTTCACCAAGTTTACAGAGACTGTTTTAAAAAAAGAGAAAATATCCAGTGGGCAGCAGTTCTCTGGGTGAAAATAGCTCAATGATGCCAAAGGTCAGAGGAGAACAGCCAGACTGCACTGAGCTGACAGGAAGGAAACAGTAACTCCAGTAACCACTTGTTACAACCACGGTATACAGAAGAGAATCTGCAAATGTGCAGCACATCAAACCTTAAAGCAGATAGGCTACAGCAGCAGAAGACTACATTGGGTGCCACTCCTGTCAGTGAAGAACAGGAAACTGAGGCTACAGTGCACACAGGCTTGCCAAAATTGGACAGTGTAAGATTTAAAACCGTTGCCTGGTCTGATAATTCTGTGACAATTGGATGGTAGTGTCACAATTGGGTGTAAACCATATGAAAACATGGATCCAGCCTGCCTTCTATCAAAGGTTCAGATTGCTGGTGGTGTAATGGTGTGGGGAATATTAGGCCCCTTAGAACCAACTGAGCATTGGTTAAATGCCACAGCCTACCCGAGTACTGTTGCTGGGTACATCCATCCCTTTATGACCAGAGAGTACCCATCTTTTGATGGCTGCTTGAACATAACAATGGGTTAACTGTACTAAAATGGCCTCCAAAGTCACCAGATATCAGCGTAATAGAAGCACTTCTGGGTTGTAGTGAAATGGGAAATTTGTATTTTGGATATACAGTGGATAAAATCTGCAGCAACTGTGGTATTATGTCAATATGGACCAAAATCTCAAAGGAATGTTTCCAGCACCTTGTTGAATCTATGCCATGAAGGATTAAGGCAGTTCTAAAGGTAAGAAGGAGCCCAACCTGATGCTACCAAGGTGTATGTAATGAAGGAGCCAGCAAGTGTATTTATATACAAAGCTTTTAGTATTTTGGACTCCTGGTCACACAAAATAAACCATGTAAAGATGGCACCAAAGGTTGTGAACCTCATTTATTGGAAAAATTAGAAACGTATTAATAGATTATGAAATCAACTATTACATGTAGCAGTTAACTGATTTTTTAATCAATGTTTGGAAAATTGATTCCACACATGGACAGCTGCAGTGATTTGGTATCCTATCTGTTATCTCATGTGTGAATGCCTCTCCTACACAACGTAGCTCTTTGTCACACACATTCACATCTAAAAACCATGGAGGATGTTCTCTGGCTTCTAATGTGTTATTAACACGAGCTTCTCTTCTTCCGCAGTTTTTTTTTTCTATACGGTTCTCTTAAACTGGGAAGGTGCATTGTCATAAATACAGACACGGGCCCAGTGGGAGTGTGTGTAATTGAATTAAGTGCATGGTGCATCAGCTGTTCATCTGAGCCTTAAGAAGAATTATCGGTTAAGCCAGTCCTCCCTCACCTCTCTCTTCTATACACTCATTCACCTCTCTCCTTCTTCTCTGTATTCTTGCACCCTCCCTCTCTTCCTATCCCACATTTCACTCCTTTTTTCTGCCTACTTGGTCTTCTAAGTGAGAAATTCTATCTGTGACTGCAGCTTGCTGAGATGTTACATATTTAAAGATGCGAATAACAATTGGGAATTGTTTCCAAAATGGGGTACGTGTGAAAGGCGACCTTAGCAGCTGGCCAGGAAATTGTTGAGTCACTGGTATTGATCCATTTAATCCTCCACTCATGCTGCTGTAGGAGCAATAATGAAGCTTCTTACTGCACTTAACCCGCACATTTTGAAGCTTGTAAAGATAGTAGTAGTAGTAAAAACAAAAATGTATTTTCTTTTTTTTATCGTTTTATGTCTGCGTAGCCATCTTCTATTCACCGTGCCTTAAATCGCTTCCTCTTCCATGGCGATGGCCTTGCGTCACAGTTGCCATGCAAACCCAGGTATTAATCCCTGGACTTGGCTCTACTGCTCCCCAGGGGGTTGTAGGAAGTCATGAAACGCCAAACACTTGGCAGGAGCTGTACAACTGAACACACAAATCCACAGCTGCTGTCATGTGTGGTCCTTTTATTTTAAAAAAAAACACTGATTTTTAAATAACAATGACTATGGGAAGTCTTAATTTAATTGTGCATCTAAAAGGTTTAGAAAATAGTTTCCTTCATGAAATATAAATATTTAGAAGCCAAATTAGTCAGTCCAGAAGAAATGTATGAACCAGATGGTGTCTGGTTTCCACTGTGAAATATTATACATGCTGCCTCTATCTTAAAGTATATCTACGTTTAAATAAAGGTTCATCTTACCTTCATTATCACTTTGTCAACATGTACATTTCTCTCTTCTTGCTAGGAATTAACTTTTACTAAACATTTACACGATGCAATTTACTAACAGACTGTTGCATATTTTCACTTACTTCTTTCTCATTTTGTGAAGATTACTGCTCAGGTTTGATTCATGTGACTGGCCTGCCAAGTCAATCAACCTTTGACCTGTTCATCTAGGCCAGGTATCCATGCTCTTCCCATACACCCAGACTCTCTTACAAACACACACACCGTTAGCAAGACAGCATGAGGTACTGATAGCAGGCCCCTTCACGTGTCCACTGCAGGACATGCAGTTTAACACACTTAAGAACTCAACACATATGAAGCACACTCACTCTCGTTGGCTGAAGCCAATCACAAGACCGGAGAAACTCAGAGGAAAAAAGGGAAGAGAGTGAAAGACACAGAACAGCAGAATGATAGTGACGAATAAACTCTCTACTCCCACGTCAGAGTACTTGCTATGAATAACCCTCTGTCTGGGAGTGTGTGAACACTGAATGAGACAGTCCAGCTCTCAGTCCATCCCTGCAGTGGTTTAGATAAAATATGCTACACTTCAGCCTGTTGCTTGCAACTATTTCCTTCAAAATTTACTACAATGTATTGCTTGTATTTGTCTTTTGTTTATGTTTGTTTGTTGTGTATCTCCATTCCATTTTTCAGTTGTATGTGACCCTCAGCTTTGCTAAAATCTAGCATGTTTCCATCTTTTTTATGATGATGTCCATTAACATGTATTGTCCCTGTGGAATAAACAAATTTAGAAAACTACATTTGTGTCACGCCCACAGGCTTTTAGGCAACCATCCTCTTCAAATAGAAAACACAAATAATTCCATTTTGTCCTTTAGAAAGGTACAGCTCAATCAGTGCCAGTCCATGTGAACAAAACACTACAGATTACTTGATGTTCCTAATGTGTTATGCTGGCAAAAGTGAGCTGAGATGCTGTTGCTGTTGACTGTTATTAAAAGGTCATTTTAGCCTGGTACCTTAAGGTGGACCTATTATGCTCATTTCCAGCTCATATTTTTATTATTCTATTAATGTTGCTTTGCATCATTCGCTCTTCTCTCTTTAAGGACACCCTCCCTTTAACAGAACTTCTTCTAATTGGCTGCCCCTTATCATTAAAATGGTTGTCTCTCAAATCAGAGTTAGAATCAGTATCCGAATACTTTATTAATCTCCAGGGGGAAATTAATTTTTTCAGAACAGCATTAGGAAATCTGCTTCTCCTTCTTCTTTCGGCTGCTCCCGTTAGGGGCGAATCATCTGCCTCCATCTCACCCTATGCCTTGCATCCTCTTCCCTCACACCAACCCTCTGCATGTCCTCTTTCATGACATCCATGAACGTTCTCTGTGGTCTTCCTTATTTCTTCCTGCCTGGCAGCTCCATTTTCAACACCCTTTGTCACCATATCCACTATCCCTCCTCTGTACATGTCCAAAGCACTTTGTCTCCAAACTTCTTAACCTGAGCTGTCTCTGATGTAATCCTGTCCACTCCCAGGAAAAATCTCAACATCTTCAATCCTACTACCTCCAGCTCCGTCTCCAGAACATACATCAAAGCAGGCCTCACTACCTGTCTGAAAACCTTCCCTTTCACTCTTGCTGCTATCCTATGTCACAAAACCCCCTTGACATTCATCTCCACCCACTCCACCCTGCCTGCTCTCTCTTCTTTACCTCTCTTGTGCTCTGTCCATTGCTTTAAATGGTTGATCCCAGGTATTTAAACTCATCCACCTTCACTACCTGCATCTTCACCATTCCACCTACCTCCTTCTCATTTATGCACATATACTCTTGCTTCTGCTGACTTTCATTCTTCTTTTCTCAGGAAATAAATGCTTTAAAACATGCTGCCCCCTTTTTCATGCAATAATCACCAGAAGGACCTGAAATTGTTAGAACTGGTTACTATGGGGTTATAAGATTGTTTAATTTAAAAGGTTGAGAAACTAATTGTTTTGATCAGTGAAATTCATTTGAATTTGTAGATTTCCAGTTCTTTCTGTGTTAATGCATATAATCTATATATTGAAGGTACATGGTTCCACTGTGTATTACTAGTTGCATTTGTGTGATTGTCTATCTTCAAAACTGTCAAAATTTCTGTTGCCCTATTGGCCAGGTCAGTCTTGAAAACAAGATGAGACTTAAGTGGACAAATAAAGGATATATATTGAACAGCAGATGGGTGTGGCTTCTGTGCCTGGGCTAATCATATTAGGGATATCCTCGCTCACAGTCATCATATAGAGCCACTAGTAGAAAAAAACTGCCTGAATCTGAATGTTCAGATCAGTCTGAAGCCTGAGCTTTGACTCTCATACTCCTAGCTTACTTGTGCATATTCTGATGAAATTATTTGAAACTTTGGCATGTCTAATATAAGCATCCACTGTCGGAACAGCTTATCTATGACAGAAAACAAAGAAGAGAATAACAGGTCCCTTTAAAAGCTAAACTAACACTTAAATATTGAAGTTTAGGCTTAGCTCAGGGTTTTCATGCATAAAATATGCCACAGCTGAGGAGACTGCCCAAAAATACTACTAGACTTCAGAGCTTAACTAACTATTTAGATATCACTTGAAAACATGAAAGACTGACTGTGGATTCCACACTCTCTTTGGTGAAATTAAAGCCCACATCAACCAAATTGAAAAGAGGTTCATAAGTATAGCTAGGATTCTAGAAAAGATGTGTTTTGCTTTTACAGTCTTGAAAGGTTAAAAATGTTAATAAAAAACCCACTGACTATGATTAACCATACAAAAGGAGCCCAATTTTCAGTATTAAGAATGGGTAAACATTCCCAATAGGGTTGTGCCAAATCAGGATGATTTCGGGGTTCGATGATGGTCAAAGTGAAAGCAATTTTTAGCTGATTTCTCTATTGATGCATTAAATTAATATTATTATCATGAAATTCGTGTTCAAAGGTTTAAAGAGTCACCTTACAAGTGAAAGGTCCCTGTGTATGGGGAGGGCATGATGAAGAGCAGAAGAGGAGACAGGTGAGCCATTTTAAACAGATGAAAACAGACTGGGTGAATTAGTAAAACTACAGATCTAAGGTAAAAATGTAAAGTTAGCAAAAGTTATTAATTACTACAGTTTTAACAGTTCAGCTGATATCTGTCCACTTATGTTAACTGACTATGGCAAAGCTAAATCATTTACCTTGTATGTCAACATATTAAATGTCTGGAAATGACTAGCTCCTGGTTTGTGTGTTTCTCTCTCACCAGTGCACTAATAATTTTTTTTCTGTTTGGACCACACAATGTGTATTATTGAGGGTAGAAAGAGCTACGCTAACGGGTGCACATCAACCTCCTCCACTGTCTCGACCTCATACCCTCCCATCAATCATCAGTGATCCCACAGGGGGACAATAAGATGATGGAACTATGGAGCAAATCAAAAATTCACAAAAAGTTGCAAACTGAACACTCAGAATCACATTAAAAGTCTTAAAAATGTAACAAACATCCAGCTAATATCAAGTTAACTAAAATCATTAACTCTGTTTGATCAAGATAAAGAACTACATTAGACTCATTTTACATTTAGTGTGTTTTTGTTTAACCCTCAAAGAAAAATCAGTAGTAATGTCATTTAACACAAAGAAGTTCAAAAAGCATCAGTTAAATTAATAAAAAATGTCTTATTAGCTTATCTAACAAACATCTAAAAAAAAAAAAGGCGAGCAGCTTGTGAAGCTCTTTAACATCTGTGCCTGATTCTCTGGCATGGTTTAAAGCAAACAGTTTTTGTCTTGTCAAATATTTTGGGACACTCTCTCAAAACACAGTACTTAAGGGTTTGCCTTGTTTGCCTTTTACTTGTTACCTGAGAATATTTGCATTAATGTTTGACCTTGTGCATCACTGATCCTTGAGGAAAAGCCCCCCACCCAGCTCATGCTAAATGAACACCTCCCAATCCCCCCATTTACTTAATGTACAGCAGTAATCAGAGCTCTCAGGGCTGTGGATAAGAGGAGCTGAATCATTAATGAAGAGTAGCTGTAGTTTAATACTGGGCTTTTACTGCTCGGTGTTTGACCCACATCATAAGAATCATGGCTCAGCTCGATTAAAAACAGAGACATATACAGTAGTTATATAGATGTTGTCTAAACCCAAAACAGCAAGGGTGAAAGCTGCTGAGAAAAACTTCTGCTTTTGGTCTGCCTGCCCTCTTGTGCCTTTATTTTCTAATTATTCCCTTCACAGACCGGCACAATAACAACAATGCATACAGCAGCAACAATATGATTATGCGCAGACACCCACGCAGGAACAATATGCTGCGTAGCAATCCAGATAATGGTATTACACATGTACACAAAGGCAGAGCAGAGAGCATAGAGCATGTTGGACTGTGGGTTTATCTGCTTGTTACAAAACATGTAGGCCTATACAAACACATAGTCTGTTGTCTTCGGTTGTCCTCTGTATCTTGTCTTTCTTGGGGTCCCTGTTCTTGCACCAATGCCCCCAAACCAGCCCCACCTCCCTATCCCAACATGATGGCCTCTTTTGTTTGCCTGTCTGGAATTTAGCTCCTGGCTGAAGGGGCCTGGGTAAGGGACAAAACACACTTCACAGCATTAGACAGTGGCCCAAAACGCTTTCATGCCTGCATAAACATTCACTTTATTTTTGTACACACTCACAAAGTTGGGTGTCTGCCTGCAAAATTATCCTCTTCTCAAAGTAACACCAAGCTTTTCATGGGGCCCTGCATAGTGTGGCAGATTATCCAACAACGCACTCAGCAAGGGAAGAGAGCACTAAAACATTTGGTCTTGTATGTCACTATTAGAGCCCAAAGATATGAACACAAAAACAAGATTGTTTGGACTCTACTGCCAAAAACCTACAAGGAGATTCACCTAGAAACTACTGGAAAAACATTTTCTTTTCTGCCAATGTGCAGTTTTAACTGTCTGTAACTCTTCTGCTACACTTGGTCTGGAATCATGGTTTCCCCCTCGTTATACACTCTTTTCCAAGACAATAAACACCCAAAGGTGTATCCTGAGCTAAAACAAACTGTTTACAGAGGGTGCAGCTTTGTAATTTGGAAAAGCTCTGCAGAGAAGCAGCACTGGCAGAGACAAGCTGCCATTTTATTCACAGAGGGTAGATGGATGATGGTTAGCAATGTTGCCTCACAGCAAGAAGGTCCTGTGTTCAAATCCACCGGCCAGCTGGGGCCCTTCTGTTTGGAGATTGCATGTTCCCCCTGTGGCTTCCTCCCACAGACCAGAGACATACATCTTGGATTAAAACGCAATCCTAAACTGGTCATGTGTGAATGGTGGTCTGTCTCTCTGTGTTAGCCCTGCAATAGACTTGTCCAGGGTGTACTGCGCCTCTCACTCTATGACAGCTGGGATAGGCTACATGCCCCTTATGCCTGACCCTGAATTGGATTAGCTGAATGGGATGGATGGATGGATGGGCAGACTGTTTCACAATTTAAGATCCAAGTAAACACCCTGATATATATAAGGGGGTTAATAAGTCCTTGCAACAAGGACACATAATGGTTCAAACGTTATGAGTAAAAGTTTTTAAATCTTACTAAAATCTGAAAATATTTCTTTAATGTTTTACACTTTTTAATGACTGTACCAGTCATGTAGTGGATCTGTTTCATGTAAAACTACAAGTAAAAGTGGGAATTTGGCAGGTCTCTAGAAACAGAGTTTGCTATTAAAAGAGTTATAACCTGATGGCATCTGTGTCCCTGTAGTTTTAAGACGTGTACTGTAGTGCTACAGATGGCGGAGAGTACAGCTGTGATTACAGTAGAGCTACTGCTGCAATGCAATGCCTGGGGAGAAAGGGGAGAAAAGTAGGACACAGTGCTACAGTAAAGAGAACACAATAAAGAGACGATGAAGAGGGAAAAAGAGAACATCTAGCAGTGGGGAGAAGAGAGGGAAATGGGACATAATGCTACAGTTGACAAAATACAGACCGAAGCACAACAGTGTGAGGAGCAAGCAAAACCAAGATGAAGCAGAGAGCTTTGGAACAGAGAAGGTGCTGCGTGTTTCTGTTTTAACTCAACTGTGAAGATGACAACTTTCGAATATTAATGCCATGAAAATTAAAATGCAAACTGTGAGCTTTTCCATTAGGTACACTAAAGTAAATGAATCAATCGCCCATGAAAGACAAAGCCTGATTAATGCCGACAAAGACTCTTTACTGTAAGCTATGGCTGCTTTTATTTCATGTTGTCCTTTAAAGCATGACACATCAGACAAGGTTTTGACATTTTCTAACCCTCCCCCAGGTAGTCAACATTTTTAGTCTCCCATGTAAACTGCTTATCCACAATAATCAACTTCTAATCAATTTCCATTTTATCCACAAAACTAATGCAAAACTGCTAAATATGTAATTTTAACAGGAAGAAACCTCCGGCAGAACCAGGGTCAGGGAGAGGCAGCCATCTGCCTCGACTGGTTGGGAGTGAGGGGACAGAGAAGAGAGAAAGGAGAGCAAAGAGAGACACAGACTATGGGAGAGAGAAGACAACATTCAATGACATGCAGCAGTAACAAATAAATGCATGGGGAGTGAAAAGAGATGGGTGGAGAAGAAATGCCCAGCACATCATAAATTTAATGTCTATGACATAGAGGAACAGAAACGAGCATTGATACCCTGAATGTTTGATCCGTTTTCTGATAATTCACTGGAGAAAACTTAAAAAAGTACATCTTTGCTAAACTTTAAAGGGCCATATCACCATGTCAGATACGAGGGTGGTCAAAACAAGCTATAGCATATATAACATTTCATTTTTACCTACTTTTTGATTCCTTCCTGTACTTATGAAGCTATGAGGGCTCAGAATAGCTGGAAAAAATAATGTGAATTAAAAACCACAAAGTGTCCCACCCCTATGTATATTGACAGCCTGCAACTCAGTAAATATGGAGGAAATATTTTAAATGGCTTAATTAAATATACTAAAGTTAATAGGTAAAAACTCAGCTGATTCCGAGGAAGTCAGGTGGAAACCTTTTTCAGATTTAACTGATTTTATATGGAATCACCTTATGTCTTATAACCAGAACATCTGTGACGCAGTAGTTCATCCAGCTCATAAGCCCTCATTGCTATTGTAATGTACTTAGAGAAAGTGAAAAATTGTCTTGTTACTGGTTGACTGTATCGCAAAAGAGTTAAAAAAATCCCTTGAGAAGTCAAGGCGGCTTGTAGTCACATCCAGAACAATGGCCCTAGTTCATGATTGGCACTAACTTAGCTTAATGATGGCATTTATGTATAGATGGCAGAGGGGCATGCAAAAACACTCATTTTAAGAACAAACCAGGCTAATGCTCTTGGGTGTAATGAGTCTAATAAAAATGGAAAAGTACCCATAAAATTACAAATATGATCTTTAGCACAAACTTTGGCTGAAGCCTCATTAGGTGGCCATTGAGTGCAAGTTTCACTAAAACCTGATCAATACTGTAGGAGTAGCAGCAGATGCCTTGCCTTAGTAGAAGCTCATTGGTCCTTTGGCCAGATGAGCTAAAAATGTATATGCTAGGTTTTGCTGAGCAGACAAAACAAGCCATTTCATTTACATTATAATCAATCAACGACTGACCAACTGAAACTAGTTTTTGCATATTGATGATTAATCGAAATACCTATATATATATTTAGTAAAAAGCTCAATATTAAGGATGATTTATTATGTTATATATAAATATAACAGTAAAATTGATATATAAAGAAATTAAATATTGTTTTCAGGACTAATTTGGGGATTACAGAGAAAGTGATGCCTGGAAAGGGGGACAAGCAGTGATTGAGAGGGAATGTGACTGACAGAAAGGGACAAAGAGATAGAGAGAGACTGTCACCTGGCAGCATGCATAATGTCCTACACCAACTACAATAATGCTGACAGGACAGGACGCAACTGGCAGCCCCTGTCCTGACACAACTGCATTATGCAGCACTAAAACATGACCAGGCTGCTGAATATACACACAAAGTTCTACAACACCCCTGATAAAACCATGATCTTAGCTTTAAGACATGAAGAGCTGATTAATGATGTGATTAAGTAAGCATATCACCACTGGAACCAAAGACAGAAGATCTCTCTCATGACTCCTGTTCAGCGATAGCACTGTTTGTGTTCCCAGGGGATGCACACAACATACACAATCATCCATTCATCCCCCAGATTCATTCGGGTTTTTTTTCCCGCATTAAAGAGTTATTTGCACCTCCCCAAAAAGGCTTTAGTAAGACGCAAAAGTAAACACACCAGTTCTGTAATAAAACTGTACATTTTTAACCAGTTTTCCTAACAGGAGTATCATTTTATAAAGTATAAAACAAATTTCTGTCTATCAAATAATGAGAAATAAAAAAATTCAACTTTCTCTCAAAAACACAGACTAATTGCCTTTACTGAACATAAAATGTCATGTCTGAGATGTTATTTGAGGCAATTTTAAGGCGAAACAGGACGTCAAAATGGGAACAAAGAAAAATAAATACTGAAAAAGAGGCGAGAAAATTGTAGAGTGGATTAGGATGTGGACTAAATAAATGGTTCGGTCTTTTCTTACAAACATTTACGTTTTCATTTTGTAGACAGTCAGAAGCAAAGTAATCAGTCCTGGCCATTATCTAGGCCAGGTGGGCTGACATTCACACAGAGCCAGACATCATCAATAACTCAACTTTGTGTTATCAGTTGGGTCAAAACCTAGCCTGGATTGGTTACCTAACCAGCTGAGAATTCATCAATAGGCGAGCTGTGTATGCGTGTGTGTGATGCAGTATTGATCCAGATGAGGTGAGAGAGGGCGCTTTTTACTGTGAAATGGGCGATAAAGTGAAGTTATAATCAGGCAAGGACAAAGTTTGGTCAACAGCAGAACAAAGAAATCACTTGTCTGTAGTGTGAGAACTGTGAGCCTGTCACACAAATGATGCACAAGGTTAAAACTACAACTGACTAAGTGAACACATGGGAAAAAACTTGAACAAGTGTGGGGGAAAACGCTTGTGGTAGAATTTCACTCCTAAAGGATTTACTACTTGATGTGTGTATTCATATTGGATGCAACCAATAACTATAATGTTGTCTTTGGAGATAAAAATTAAGAAACTATGTGACATCTGTTTTGGCACCTACACCTCCTTTGGCACCTGACAAAATGCACACCAAGATAATGGAGTCTAGCTTTGTTCTTTCAGAAATACAGACAGATAAAAGATGGACATAGCTCCGGGGTCTGAAAGTGAAATCAGCATAGAAGTGTTTTAAACCTGCACTGATATAAATGGCCAGCACTGGGCAACTTCTCTTCTTGTAATAGCTATGGGAAAATAGCTCTCAGCTCCCTCATTCTGTAACCACTGTAAACATTTTCCTGATGGCTTTTTAGGCTCAGTCACTAGTTTCAGGTCATACTGAATAAAACATGAAACTCATTCTGTAAATTTTTCCTTATTATTATTATTATTATTATTAGAGTCAGACAGGAGGATTCAGGGTATACTAATGGGTTAATTAATGAACGTGTGGTTTCCTCAGTTTCTCAGTCAGATCAACACCTTATTCACCCCATTAGTTTCAAAACACAAAGATGGTGAGAGCGAAAACACCTAACGTGAGGCTCATAATGAGATTCCACTAACCAGTGAATGACCTAACAATGGCTACATCCATCTTTTATATACAGAATATGGGGAAGAATGGAAAGTCTTATAAGTACAGTGAGATCTGAAGGTTTAATTACAATCAGCCAGACATTTTAATTCTGCTGGACCCATTAGTGTGCATTTCATGGGTACTGAAGAGATTGGGCTCTTAAAGCGGGGTACAGATAAAGAGAGGAAACCTCTTCAAAGAGAGGCCTACTGGATATATGATTTGCAAACAGTGTATACCGGAAGATTAAATGAGTAGCTGTGATTGTCTCAAACTTGATGAACACAGAAGTTGATCTTTTGTTTTATGGATATATGCACTTCTTTCCAAAGGTCATGGGAATTGAGTATCCATATGTATTTACTGATATTTAACACTTACATTAACTCAATATTGTACTAAACCCTATCAAAATAGAGTAGGACATCAAGCATTTTTCTCTCATAACAGATAATATTTTAACAAATGTTTGCCTGCTGTTTATAGTATATAAATTATTGTACATGTATCCCAGTAGAGGTGTTAGTAATACATGTATTCATGACATTTTAGTATGTGAATAACTGGCCTTCCATGGGCTCTGGTAAGAATAAAAGCCATCAGATATTTTTTTTTCAATTTGCATTTGTTGATGAGATATTGATGAGATAATGAAAATCACCACATGCTGGGTCCTAATGATGCTTTAATAAGGGATACAAACACAAATGTTTCAGAGTCCCCGAGGAAAGCTACATTCTAAAACATGCCCATTTCTTTATGCTGCCATCAAACATTAAAATATTATATTCTTAAATGTAATCAACCAATTAAGCATCGCTATTTCAAGTTGAGCCTCAAGTACTGTGAATATGGAGTTTAGACAATGTTCTGAAGTGAATAATGTGAAATTAACTTTATTACTCAACTATCAGAGGCGAATTTGCAATTACAGCATGAAAAAAATACACCAATATGCAGTCGCACAGCTTTGCACATGCAGTAAAGGAGTGAAAATCATGCACTCAATGAATGCATTAATATTTCAGTGCTGCATTATTTAAAGAGGTGAATGTTCCACCATCATATACCTGAAAGAGAAAATATCACAACTTTCACTGCTTGAAAACAGTATCCGAGCCTGAGGCAGAGTTGATTTTGTTTCATTAGATCATGCTCAATTAACACATGATTACGCACATAAACACAAAGATGCAGCAGGCTGAACTCAGACAGGTTCAATCTCATTAGAGCTATGAATGCAATGCATGTAGTTAATACATAACCCTACATGTCACCAGAAGAGCATACAGCAACGTACAGTATGTTACTCCATGTCTTTATCTTACTTCATTCTGGAGGACTACGTAGATATATGACAGATGTATTATTCTGATACAAAGCAGAACTCACTGCTTTGAAAGCTTCTTGGAATAAATGCATGAATACATACTACACCAATTCCACAAAAGATTTAAATAACCCATAAAACTGGCCAGACAAGCATTTTATCAAACATCACTGCAACAGCTGTAGATAAAGAGGAATCATAACTGCGTCCACTGACAAAGAAACCAACCCAGTTCTCTCAGCACGTAAATTCTCCCTGAACTGATGGTTTTGTGTTTTTTTTTTTCCAGGTTTCAACCATACAACAACCAAAAGGTAAGGTCAGATGACCTACATCATGCAAGGGTCAGCTGAGGGTTTTAATCTAAGAAAAACCAAAAAAATTAGCACAAATGCAAACAAGTACATACAGGAGAACAGAGAGCCTCATAGTAAATATTTAAAATAAAATAGCTAAAAAGTTTGCTTATGTTGCTTTTACAATCCAGTAAATAACACTAAAGGGCAGTTAGAAGTCATGTGAAGGCTCAAACAGTAACATATCACTTACCTTCTGAAGGCTTGTTGGGTTGAGTTGTGTTTTATCAATGATCTTTATTGCAACCTGGGAAGAAAAGACAGAAAAACAAGCAAACAGGAACAATGCGAGTTAGAAAAGTGATCACTTCAATGCAACCGAACTGGCTTTTTTTGTGTCAAAAAAATCCCAACTGGGAATTTTTTTCTACTGTACAGTCACTTCCACCAACACTTGATTATTTTATCAGTTAATGGTTTAGTTTTATGAAATGACAGAAAATACTGAAAGATGACTCATTTTCTGTGGTGTCCTCAAATATCCTTGTACATATACACTCATGTGCCACTTTATAGCTATATATACTTTGCAAGTATCAGGTTGGACCACTTTTTGCCTTAAGAACTGCCTTAATTCTTAATGGCATAGATTCAACAGTGCTGAAAACATTCCTCAGAGATTTTGGGCCACACTGATATGGTACCATCACACAGTTGCTGCAGATTTGTCCGCTGCACATCTGTAATGTGAATCTCCCATTCCACCACATCTCGAAGGTACTCTATTGGATTGGATTTTCATGTTCAAGGAACCAGTTTAAGATAATTTGAGCTTTGTGACATGGTGTGTTACTCTCCTGGAAGCAGCCATCATGGGTACATTGTGGCCATGAAGGAATGGACGTCGTCAGCAAAAATACTCTGTAGTGTTGGGTGTGGAAAGTGATGATCAACTGGTACTAAAGCCCGTCACACCTTGACAATTTACCAGTCATATCTGCAAATACGCTGGCTTACGTCAATTAAGTTCTAGGCAAGTTTTGTATACGTTAAGAGCATGATGAAGTGCGTCGTAGTATGGCGTGGTCACTGGAAAATTTTAATCATGCACAAATTCTCCGACGTATGAGCCAGCCCACATACGTGGACCATATGTTGCAGGTACAGAGTCACATTACTCATATGTCAAAATACGTGGAGATAATGTCTAGCGTACCTAAAATGTATTAATAACCTATGAATTATGCATTTTTAACCTATAAATAACATACAACAAACTTACCTCCAACAGATATGGACTTTTATAGACATATTTGGCGTGGTCTGGTCGTACTGAATGTGTTTCTAACACACAGCTACTGTATAATTGCGTATATGCTGTGTTTAAGGGAAGTGGCATAAATGGGCTTCAAGTTGTGAATGCTGGCAATACACTAGCATTCGTTGGTATTACATTCTATATGTTAGCAATATGTTATGTATACGTACATTTAGCATAATTGTTCTGCGTATGCCAGCATTTTAGAGAAATTTGGATGTGTCAGCATAAATTTGTTAAATTGACATGGTGTGACAGGGCCCTAAGTGGACCAAAAGTGGACCAAAATAATATCCCCGACAACAATACATCATCAGCAGCCTAAAACAGGGTGGATCTATGCTTTCCTGTTGTTTACACCAAATTCTAACCTTATCACGGAGTGCTACAGCAGAAATAAAGACTCTTCATGCCAGGCGGTGTTTTTTACAATGTCTAATGTCCAATTTTAATAAGCCTGTGTGAACTGTAGTCTCAGTATCTTGTTCTTAGCTGACAGGAGAGAGAGGTACCTGTCGTGGTCTTCTGCTGCGCTAGCCCATCTGTGTTCAGAAATGCTCTTCTGCATACCTTAGTTACAGTGAGAGGTTATTTGAGTTACTGTTGCCTTCCTATCAGTTTGAAGCTGTCTGACTATTCTCCAATGACCACTGACATTATTAAGGCATATTTATACAGAGAACTGCAACTCACTGCATATTTTCTCTTTTTCTGACCATTCTCTGTAAACTGTGTGTGGGAAAATCCCAACAGATCAGCAGTTTCTGAACTACTCAGACCAGTGCCTCTGTCACAAACAACAAAGCCACATTTAAAGTCAATTAAATCATCTTTCCTCCCCATTCGGACATCCACTTGGAACTTCAGCATGTCGTCTTGACCCCATCTATGTGCTTAAAGCCACTGAGTTGTAGCCACATGATTGGCAGATTTGATATTTGCATTAATAAGCAGCTAAATGTGTATACCTAATGAAATAGCTGTTGAGCACATAATATAGTAAATGTACTTAAATATATTATAAATTAAGACAATTTATACTTTTGAAAAGCATTTATGCTAAACTCAAAAGTGATTTTGAATGATTACTGGTCATTGTTTTTTTAAACAATTAATCAACTGACTTTTTGAGTTGTAGTTATATTTATCATCAACTACTTCAGTGTCCATATTGAATAAGGCTGTCCTTCTGACATTTCAAATACTGAAAAATATGTTCAGGACTAAAGAAACCATAAATGAAAATGCACTGAGGACAAAGAGTTCAAAGTACACAACATGAAATGTTTTACAACATAAAAAAGGACACAGAAGCTAAAATCTACCAAATAAACCAAGAAAGCTTCATAAGAGTCTTAACAACATGCGGTAACCCGGTCAGCCTGCATCAAAACTGCCGTAAACCATCTGTATATAAACGTCTTCTTCTTTATGTGGGTGGAAACAGCTGCTATCACATGATTGAGCCAGTGGCAGACACACAAAATGTCTTGAGCCTTGAGTTATCAACTGAGCTAATGTAGGTCAGAGGTTTTATGAGAAGACAGACAACACTGTATTTAAACACACACACACACACACACACACACACACACAAATTTAAATGTCTTCCTTCAAAGAGTTTAAGGCCTTGACTGTGCTGCAGGGAGCTGCAGCATTTACTTTTGTTACAACTCCTAAACTCTTTTCTTTCAGCCTCACATAAGCCACCATGCAGAACCTTCAATGCAATAACTTATTCTCTTTGAACTCACCTCTTTGCCAGTCAATATGTGTCGTGCCAGTTTGACCTTGGCGAAGTTGCCCTTGCCGATGGTTTTGAGAAGTCGGTAGTTACCGATGTGAGGTGTTTCATCTGAAGACGAGGCAATGGAGTTACGACAGCGGGCACCAAGAGAGCGGCTTGACCAGCCTGTACCCTTCTCTGAGCGGCTCGCCGACAGGGAGGTATGCTGGGAAAAAAGAGAGAGAAACAGACAGACCTATGAGAATAGATAAGCAACTGTGACTGGCACCTCAGATAAAGACATTTTACATGCCATTCCTGACACTATGTTTTAGCTGGACCTAATTAATTTAAATCCTTTCCTCCATAATGAACAACAGCTTTTTGGGAAAGCAACTTTTTGCTTTCCCAAAAAGCTGCATGTTGCAAGCTGCAAGGTTTTTGGCAACTTGCACATCTGGAAAGAAACCATCAGTGCTGTAAGGTATATATAAGTTTTAGAGCAACATATGCTTCCCGCCAGACTGGCTAGTATTTTTTATGAAATAGCAAAATAGCTCACCTTTAACATTTGATATATTTCCTATATTCTTTTGTGACTAAAATATTGGTTTATGAGATTTGCAAATCATTGCCTTGTGTTTTATTTATATTTGACGAAGCTTCCAAACATTTTTTGAAATTTGGTTGTAAAAAAACCCTCTCCAGTTAAGCTACATTATTTTATTGACCCTACATGAACTCTTTACATCAAGCTCCATCCTTCCATCTGCTCTCTTGAGTACTGGCTAGAAACATAAACCCCGAACTGAAAAAACTGGTCTAAATTTTTCATCTGCAGTGAGGATGACACGAAGAACAAGGAACAAGAAAATACAGGAAGCCTCAGGGCCAAACAGACGTACTTCAATTTCTGGGTACAATGACAAAGCAAACATCTAAAATGTAGTGCAAACACTTTTAATATGTAACTTTATATGTAAGTTTTGTTGACCAACTACAAACTACATGTACAGACTTTAAAAAGAGAAATGACAGAGCTGTAGTTGTCACTGGTATTTAAGGAAGATCCTGACAGTTGTGTCAGTCGTCACCTTGCAACACAACGTCAGGCGAGATTCACGCTTTCCTGCAAAGCAACTTGCTAGACTTTCTGCTATCTTTAGCAACTCATTTCTTTTCTCTGATGGATGGACGGTTTTCTAAGGAAAACCCCTCCACAGTACTGTTGATAGCATGTAAATGTGCCTTATTTAGACATCTAGATGTCACCAGAAATGCATTCAGTCACTAAATTGAGGAAAGAGATTTAACAAATTGGGACTATGACAGAATGCTGAATCCACCTCAGTATCCTTAACAAATCATCGCACTGCTCTCTGAAATGTTTTTCCATCTCTTCCTCCATAAACTCAGTAAACTGTCAACAACTTAGTGTTAGAGTTACAGGAATACATACAATCTTTATACAGATAACCGGAGTCAATATTAAGATTTGACAGCTTGTCTGAGACTTTTGCCAGACAAGTGTCCAGTCGAACTGAGCAAGTACTGTGCATCTCCATTCATTATTAGGCTGGATGAGTCTTATATTAAGAATACCATTTTAAAATAACATCTTTCCTCCCACCTGATATACCCAACTCAGACTGTCTTGACAGACATGGACAAGGCAGGAGTCAATCATATTTTTTCCAATTATCATTATTAAGTGTATGAAATATGATCACTGACTACAGATATAAACCAGTCACTCGGCATTGTTTATTGTTGTCTAACTAAATGTAAAAAATATATGTTCAGATGAAAGTGTTTCATACTGTATAGCCATTTTAATGAAATAAATAAATTGAATAATTTATTATTAAAACAGTTTGGTTTCTTTTGACTGTTAGTCTGAATGCTTCACATTCAATTCAAATTAATTATCATTTTTAACCTGGAATAGTCACTCTTGTGCCTGGACAAGTGAAAGTTACACTTACTTATCCAAAGAAGAAAGCACCCAACATCAGAACGTCAGTGACGTAGTAGCACATGAGCTCATAAGATATTCTAATGTGTGAATCACAGCAAGAAAGTGATAAGTTTTCTTGTCACTGGTTGGCTGTGTTGCACAAGCTAATGAGAATTAAAATCCACTGAAAAGTCACGGAGGCTCACTAACAGTTGTATCCAGGACAATGGCCCTAGATATTGATCAGTCTTAACCCAGCTTAAGACATTATTCCATAAATAAACCTAATGATGGTAAAGATGGCAGAGGCACACAAAAAATGCGTATTTTATGGACATAACAATCCAAACCAATACTCTTACGCGTATTCTTGCAAAAATGTAACAGTGTACATAACACAACAAAAGTGAACCTGACCTTAAGCACAGTCTGGGTGAAGACCCATCAAATGATCAATGTGCGCAACTTTCACTAAAATCTGAAAAATACTCCAGAAGGAACAGTGATTTTTTGTGAACTGATGGCCATTCAGCTGGATGAGCTGAAATTATGTTAAATGATACCTTTTAAACGGACATGTAACGAAAACTACCTGAACAGTGAAAACCTGCAATAACTGCCCATCCATCCACTCATCCAGTTCAGCGTTGCAGGAGGCTGGAGCCTATCCCAGCTGTCATGGGGGGGAGAGGTGAAGTACACCTTGGACAGGTCGACACTCCACTGCAGGGTCACCACATTTGTGCTTATAGGCAATTAAGAATCGCCAATTAACTCAACCCCCTGTCATGTCTTTGGACTGAGGAAGAAAGCCGGAGTACCTGGAGAGGACTGACACGGCCACAAGGAGAACACGCAAGCTCCACATACAGGTCCCAAGCTGGCTGGCCAGTGGATTCAAACCTTGCATCTTTTGCTGTGAGGCAATAGTGCTAAACACCACATAACCATGACTATATTAGTCATGAGAAACTACATAACTCATGGCAAATGATCAGAAAAACACTTCTCAAGAACTACGCACAGATTATACGTCTAAAACCACAGCCATAAAATGGACCCAATGTCCCAACACCTAGTGTTTTTCCAGGACACACAAGATGTGCCTAGGCTCAGATACCGGTCAACAAAAAAAACATTTAAAAAAAAAAAAAAACAAGATTTCTACAAAACTCGTGTCTGTAGTTAAGCAAATTTTTAAAGGCAATTGAACTAATGACCCACTAGTACTTAATTTCCACCGAAGTAGTGGTGCAGATCCAGATCCGCTTTCTCCCTCTGAGAACCAGCCCGCATTTTGACATGCTCGAGACCCAAACTATTAGCTAGTAAACATTGCTGTAATTTCAATGGAAGGTCAGAATTACAGTGAATTTCTTGGGGTTGGGTTGGAATTTCTTCCAGCGTCGGGCCCTACAATTTTCTGTTTTCAGTGGAACCTGTTCTAAATTAGGCAACAGCAATGACACCATGTTAGACGAAAAGAAGTATAATAGCAGTAGCAATCTGCAGACAGATACAGTTCACATGAAGGAACCCCTGATTCTGGATCAGACTCTCTTCTAAGTCTCTTTTCCTGTTCTCCACCCTTCATCTTCTCCCCCAATCCATTCACTAAGAAGATGTTTGATTGGCTGTCGGGACCTTTTAAACCCAACCTCTTTTCCCAGCATCCCTCAGGACTCACAGAGGTTGAATTATCCTTCCTTTTCCTCATTCGGCTGCCAATACACATTTTTTGAAAAGTTTTAAGTCATTTTCCACATATTTCTGATATAAAACGCTGAAAGAGACAAAAAGAAACATCTCTGTAGGAACTACTTGGCCATCACAGCGGCCAAAAAAAATGCAGAATGAGAAGGGTGCAGCTCTACCTCACACACTAGGCGAACAAATACTATGAGCTAAACTGCAATGCAGATATTTGCAGTATTCAATAAAAATGACTTAGCTTATGGAAAATGAATATTGAACTCTTCAGTGTGTGAAGCACTGTAATGTTAATCAGCACACTAAAAAACAAAAATAATAATGTTAATGTTGATCAAACACATTTGAGGTTTTTACCAAAGCACTAAAAGCTGAAACTAATGTTGAACAAAAAGGGGATTTTTTGCAGATCTGACAGACTTTAAATGAAATTGAAGAATATGATTTACAAAAAAAATACTACAGCCACAAAACAGATGTGTTCCTTCATTTTCACCTTCTCCTCACCCTTCCCCCTTTAATTCACCACTTCTTCCTTCTCCCCTGGTTCATCCCATCCCCCAGACAAATCAATTTACCTCCCTTCCCTCTATTCTCCCCGCCATGCCTGGACACGCCCTCTCTTTTGTCTCCTGCCGCTATCTTCATTTTCAGCGACCTCACATCAATTTGAGCATCTTGGTGGCCTCGATCACACCACTCCCATCTCCCCTCACCCCCTTCCCGCTGTCTTCTTTCAGGGAGTGCAGTCTATCGATTCGCTCAATCCTTCTGATTACCACGCAGTTTCATTCACGAGTAGGCCTGCGCAAGTGTGTGTCTGGTTGAGTAAGATGTGATGAAGTCTGTATTGCTGGTAGACTGCAGCAGCAGCAAAGGTATTACAGGGTGGGGGGTAGGGCGACTAAAGCCCCCACCCTCCCGCATTGTTACAGATGTAAGGTGACATTTGGTATAGAAGATGGATGGAGGGCTCTGTGTGTGTGTGTGTGTGTCTGTCTGTCTATTTGGGGTGGGGTGATCGTTACTATGTAATTTGCACATTCAGCAAACAAGCTGCACCTTGTCCTTGTTGTCTGAAAGCAATGGGATTTTGTCCCAATGTCATGCATCTTTACTGCTACTGGTGAAGCTCATGTAGCTGATGAGAAAGTGAAGGGTGCATTTGAGCTTAGACCAATAGTTAACCCGATTTTGTTTGGTTTGTTTTTTTAAAAAATAATCATATTTTGCTGTATTTTAAGTAGCTGCAAAAAAATGTTTCATCCAATCTGCAACATCTAGGGCCAAAAAAATGAAGCCAGCGATGAAGTAACAAAAACTGCAGCTCCTCCAATAGCCACTTGAGGCTAGCTCCAAAAGCAAATCAATCCACAAACTTCCATGTTAAAATGGTTGCTTTACACAGTTGAAAAGCATCTTAACAACCAGTCAAAACAATTTTTTGGCCTCTATGAATAGTTTCCCCCTGAATAACAACTGTACAGTATTTTTATAGCTCATCCATTTGGATGCTGGTTAGGCTTAAAGTTAGGGGTATGACTTCTTTTACTACCAGGCAAGCCACAGAGGTCATTGTAGCTGACTGCTGTCTGCTAGCCTTAACCTAATTCAGCTTACTGATCTGGGTCTCTCTGCTGTGTTTGTACCTTTTGGAGCTTTTTTAATTAAATGATCTGACAAAATATGGCTTCAGTGTTAAAGATGACCCAAGAAACTTGTGCTTCAGTCAACGTGAGATTAGTCTGTTAATTACCACTCATCAGCCGATATCTGTGTCTGTGCATTGCACCCACACATTTATGAATGCAGCTTATTAACCAAACTTGTTAGCTTTAGCAGATAACTCACCACTCCACCCTCTTTTACAAATACAGTAACTACTGCGTCATAAAAATAAACATGGTGCAGCCAAATCACTAAAATGCAGAGTCTAAAAACCAGTGGGTGACATCACTGTGGCTGTTATGTTTTACTTGGAGTGTATAATTCCATTTTAATCTGAATTCACAACAGCAAGATTATAGAAATTCTTTGTTACTGCACCATCTGCTTTTTATGTACATTAAGACTGTTATAAATTACATACAAAAAGTGCTGAAGATAAAAAGGGATATTTTAGTGATTCTGAAGAAAATCCATTCTGAAAAATTTATTTTTTAGTCATTCTTCCTGCTGGTACACAACAGCATGTGTGGAAGTCTACACATTTCTGGTAATGCTGTTGACAGGCAGGTTCCTGTCACTGACTCAGCAAAGGTCGCATGTCATATTATTCATTTACATTATCGTGTGGCTCACACAAATGACAGCTTGACATCAATTAAACAGCAATGTGCTGAAAATGTGAGTGTGACTGCCAAAGGGCCTGATATGATGATGAAATATGTGACGTTGACTAAGTTTGTAAGTTGTTTAAAGAAACTGATGCAATGTATCTATTGTTGTCCACACCTAAAAATCAGCTTATATACACAAGGACAGATACAAAAAATCATTCCTACATTATGGAATAACTCCAGACAACACATTATGTCTATCTAGCAAAGAATCATCTCAAGTACTCTCATTTTAATAGTTTTATTTTAACCCTGCACTGTTTCTACACTTTAAACACTCTACTGACTCACTTTGATGGCATCTGACATTAGCTGTTCTATAGTCTATTTGATTTTATTACATTTTACTTATTAAGCTATTGTATTATATACTCATTAGCCACCTCATTAAACAGTTCTAGTTCTAGTCCCCC
>VUQH01037891.1:8020-28737 GCA_015106775.1 Etroplus canarensis | reverse complement strand
TTTTATTCTCCCCCCCCCCCCCCCCCAAAACCTTTTTTTTTTTTCCCCCCCCCCCCCCCCCCCCTTGCCTTCAGAACTGTTTTAATTCTTTATGGTGTAGATTTAACAAGGTGCTGGAAACATTCCTCAGATAATTTTAAAAATGAGTTTAAAAAAAAGGACAGGCTCTTGTAGTGTTTCTCTAAACTTTGAGTCCTAAAGCAGATGATGGTCTGACAGGCCTGGAGGATGATCGTGATCACATGTAAACAAAACAAATAAAGATGGTATCTGTTCCTAAACCACAAGCAAAAATGGGTTAGGTAGTTTTTCTTCTTAATAAGAGCCTTAAGCGTAGGTTGTAGCCATTTTTGTTTCTCAAAATAGAAGATGTAATATCAAAAAAAATGTTTTAAAAAACAGCACTTTCAAACTAAAACATAAATTCAACACAGAAATGAGAATAAAAGCCACAGACTGATGTAATTTATGCTCAACATATGGTTCAGTCAATTTGGAACTCCCTGCTGATCAGCAGTAACCAGGTTGTGAATGTTCCTTTTCTTTGGTACAAAACCTCACAGCCTCGGAACACAGCATCCATGGGTTTAGGCACAGAGGCTATAACTTAAAGTTTCAATACGTTTGATTGTTTTTTCAAAATAGAGCTACAGCATTCGGGTCCCATCTCCCATATGAAATATGAAACACAAACTCCAGGGTGCATGCCACTGAGAAACTGTGTAGTAGAACTACAAATCAATCAAAGAAAAGTGTTAGCTAAAATATGTGGTGACATTGTTGTGGCATGCATGTTTGCATGACTGGCACAGCCAAAACACAGGAGCTATCTTCCATCTGCACTGATCTGTGTGGGTGTAGAGCTGAGGAAATGAATACGAATAAATGAATGGAAACTCTCATGACTCCCGTCATACAGTTCTATTCAATGTGCCTAATTTAACTGAGCAAGAGTCCCCTTTTCTTTAATACTTTTAAAAACATCGCTGTCATCCCTCCTTGATTACATTTCCTTAGATGCTGCTGCTTTTCTGTAAATGAACATTTTGTTGTTGTTGAGTATCTAGACATTATTGCCTTTTCCGTTGTTAGACTCAAAAATAACAACTCAGAAAAACAAGTCAACACAAAACACTTAGATCACTTCCTGCAAGTGTAAACTCCAAATGTGATTTTCGGTGGTCTGCTATATTGCTTTTAGATTAAACTGAAAGCGTGTAAAGAAAAGGCAGGCAATGCTACGTCAAAATGTGCATTGTGACGAACATAAATGCATTTCCACACAATGGACCACGCCCTTAGGGAGGTGTGCTGGAGGCACTTTTTTACTGAGAGTGTGTGTGTGTGTGTGTGGTATTGAGTAAAGACAGGATGTGTGACGCTGGTTCCCAGGAGAGGAATGGTGTAACCTCCAGCCATCGTCACACAAAGTGACCCACAGTACCAGTCCAGCTTCCTCTTCCTCTTCAGCTGCTGAGGCTCTCGGCCTCAGACTGGTGTGACACGACTCTGACACGCACCTCCTCTATTATACAGGAGTCCAGACACTCTGTCTCCATAACATACCAGAAAACAAGAAAAAGATAAGCCTGCCAAAAATAAAACGGATTGTTATCCTGTGCTAAAAAAGGAAAATGAAAGTTTGATCGTTACAAATTGTGTAAATGATCCTGTCATCTTGTCCCAGCAGTCAAAGCATATTCAGTTTTTGAATTATACAATATGCAGAGGAAAAACTTAAAGTGCTTAAAGAAAAAGGAGCAAACCTGTTTAAGGAAAGATGTACTAACTGTCTCTAGGAAATCACAATTTAGCTTTATAGTGATATGTTACTCTGCATGCACATTCACAGAACCAGATTCACAGACACAGTTTGGACTGGTCTCTAGGATTAGGCCAGTTTTAATTTTGCTTCTAGATTAGTGAAGGGCAGTGGTTTTCAAATAGTAAAATACAGAGCCCATGGAAGTGGAATGTGGATGATTAACTAAGCTAAATGAAAATGCTTTTAGAGGAAAAATAAAAAGCTGATATTATAGCCATCCTGACATTAATTTGCATCTACATTTTCTTCACCACTGATCAAAAAATGAGAGTGTGGGACTAGGGGTAGGTAAAAAAAAACTTTAAGAACCACTGGTCAAAGCCCAATTACACCATTTCACAAAAATAAAAACTGACTCATTTTAAGCCAAAAAATTAGACACCTTACCTTGAGGCTAACCAACTGAAAATCCAGATCTTTATAAGAATCAGTTACACCTCCATTAACAGTACCACCCAGCAACAAGGAGACACAAACATAACTCATAACTTGTGTAACTATGAATAATAATCACAGAAAGTATTACTATGTCATGAAGCCCACATTATAGCATTTGTTGCTAAGTTGTCCGTAGAGTCCCCATAAGCTGCAACATTAAATTTTTAGCATATCTAAATTGTCACTAGAACGCACTTTTTTTTGGCCCTTGCACCTTGCTCACTGTTTATGCACCAAAACAGAGGTCCTCCTTAGGTCCTTCACCAGTTTTAGACAAACATTTTCTGCAGGAGTAAATGGATATGAAAACTGTCTCAGCTATCTGAGCCATAGTCAAAATCTGTCATTGTGAAACTTGGCCCGGCCCATATAATTACATCTGAGGTTGACTGGCAGTCCTAAATGCCTCTCATGCAACCATCATATCTAAGCTTCAAGTCCAACTGCAACTGCCTATCACATGGCATCCTTCTTTCTTGGATTGCTCTCTACTATGCTATATAGAAGCAATACACACTGGCCATATTTGCTCTGTGCACCCACACAACAGATTCTTACTCTTCATCATTTATAAATATTTTAAACAGCTCAGGATCCCTTGTATAATCCTGCCACATCTAACATCCATCAGCATGTGTCAAGAGCGGCAGGAAGTTGCATGAACTTAACCTGCGTCACATCCTGTCCTGGAGAGAGAAATGTCACAGCGAAGACAGCGCGTGTCACATGTTGAGCTGCAACCCTCAGCGAGCATTTCCTGGCAAGTCCAAAAAGGAAGAGAGAGCTGACAGAAAAACATGTCAGTGACCATGATGGACAAGCTGTCTGATACTGTGGAACTTCAACACGACCAGCTGCTGGAGCCTTACTTTTCTCATAATGTCCATATAAGCTGATTTGTTTGAAAATGCGCAGAGCACTTCAATTGGCATGTTAATTACAGAAAAGTGTTCAAAGCATAGTAGTCACCTTACACGCATTTATACCTGTGAACATAACTTTCAAGCTAAAACTCCAAGATAATGATGGAAATTAACTTTGGGTGCCAACGATGGTCACAAGGATTGCCAATAGTCAGTGCAGTTTTTTACCTGTTTTCCTATTAATACATTAAATCAATATTATTATTATGGCAGCATGGTGGCTGAGTGGTTAGTACTGTTACCTCACAGCAAGAGGTTGGGCCCTTCTGTGCAGAGTTTGCATGTTCTCTCCGTGCTTGCGCAGGTTTGCTCTGGAAGCTCTGGTTTTCGTCCAGTTGAAAAACATGCTAGGATAATGCTGCCTGTCAGCCCAAGACTTCACTTCCCGGTTAAATAAGTTAAATTTAATACGACGTAGTTTATTTTGGCCTCTGAGCATACAAAGCATACAGCAGCCACATTGATTAACATAATCTAAAAATGCGGGGGGGTGGGTTATTTTCCTGTTGTGCAGATTTTACATTAGAGCTTACTGTAAAGGGGCATACATACAGGAAGAGATTAGAAGTGATGCGTCATCAGAGATCATGTGACGTCAACTGAAACTGAGCAACTAAAAGTGTGCAGGTCCTGAGTTAAGCTTTTCTCAGCTCTGACGTAAGCAACTGAAGTGACAACCAATGGGAATAAAGGCTACAGTTGATGAAGCATTAAACACGTTGGCGAGTTAGCTACATAACTGGAACCTACAGTGTCCATGAATGACCAAGTGTCGGCTAGAAAACAATGCAAATCCCTTTATATGTATTTTCTAACTTTCGTGCACTTTATCTCCTCTCCTCATCTTTTTTGCATCACCCTGTGTCAGTGAAAACCTCAGTGTGTGGGGATGCCATGATGAAAAGCAGACAATGGACAGGTGAGCCACTTTATAAAACTATAAAAACTGACTTACCAAGTTATGAAAATGCTATAACTTTAAACCATTTCACGCATTCACCTGACATCCATTCAGCTTTGGTCACTAATTACAGTGGGCTAAATCACCAGTGGCCTATGTGCTTGCTCTTCATGCTGGACAGGACAGACACTCCCAGGTGTGTCTCACTAGAAGAAAAAGCAGGCCTTACAGTAGGCATTAGAGAAGTTAGATAGTGGTACCCTCAAAGGATGATGATAGGATGATCTGATTATGACTATCTTACTACAAGTGAAAATGTACACGTGCGACCCTTTAATATCTACAGAACGTACAGTCACCAGCTATACATGTTATGCTGCACATCGATGCCAATCACATGCCAGCAAGTCAATCCATTAAGGCATGTAAACAGGATCAAGATCATCTCTGAAGTTCCAAGTGAGCATCAGAGTAGGGGAGAGGAGGGTGATTTAAATGACTTTCAATGTGGCATGGTTGATGGTGCCTGACAGACTGGTCTGAGTATTTCAGAAACTGCTGATCTATTGGGATTTTTTCACACAACCATCTCCAGGGTTTACAGAGAATGGTCCGAAAAAGAAAAAATATCCAGTGAGAGGGAGTTCTTCAGGCAAAAAATGCCTTGTTGATGCCAGAGGTCAGAGGAGAATGGCCAGACTGCTTCGAGCTGATAGGAAGGCAGCAGTAACTCAAGTAAGCACTCGCTACATAGTAATCAAACCTTACTCAAACACTGACACTGTGGTACTTTTCATTGCAGAAAATAATAATTTGGAGAATATATTTCTTCAATTAATCATTCTGTATCATTTTCTGCTGTGCTAGTAAAAACAACTGATAAAGAGGCATGCGTAACAGAAGAGTATGATAAACAAATGAAGGTCCTTTCGGATTAAAATGTTTCAATTTTGGGAATAACTGACAGGAAAAAGCTGCTAAAAGAATAAAATTTATCTCAAAAGGAGTGCAAATATTTCACACAGTGAGTAATAAGTATCGCTTTTATGTGTCCTTCCTTAATAGTATAAATTACTGATACTCAGGGCAGCACAATGGTTAGCACTGTCACCTCAAAGCAATCAAGTCTGGGTTCGAAGCCACCAGTTGGTCAGATTGGGCCCCTCTGGTGGAGTTTGCGTGTTCTCCTCATGCTTTTGTGGGTTCTCTCCAGGTACTCAAGGTTCCTTCCATAGTCCAAAGACATGCAAAGGGGTTAAGTTAATTGGTGATTATAAACTGACAACAGGTATAAATGGTTGTTTGTTTCTGTGTTGGCCATGTGATGGACTGGTGACGTGTCCAGGGTGTACCCTTCCCTTTGCCCTAATTGGGATAGGCTCCAGCACCTCCTGTGACCCTGAACTGGATAAGTGAAAGAAGATGGATGGGTGGATATATGGATGGACTGATAATCAAGCACAAACCCATTAAAGCATCTTCTTCTGAAATGACTGACACTGCAAACGATCTCAAAAGAAAAACAGAAGCAGACAAAAAAAAAAGCAAAGCAGCTAAAAGACATGGGCTCCTGCCAAATTCATTTAAATTTCCACCAATAACCATTAGCCTGAATATAAGGAAGACCAGTTTTGCTCCTTTCTTAACAGATGCGCAGTCCTATAACTTTCTGCTTTATGAGCCAAATACAGTAGGATACCAAAGCTTTTAGGAATCTCACTCAGTGCAGCCTCATTTAATTCCACTGAGACCTGCATTTTCTGATTTTTACATGATGTGTTTCTTGGGCCCTCAGGTCAGCCATCTAACTTTAAAACTTATAAGACATGGTAATCATGTTTTAAATACAAATTTAGGCTTAACTGATCATTAAATTGACTTGAATTTTGCAGCTCTAAAGGATATTCCTTAACCTGTTAACTATTAGATCTTACTGTGGCTATAATGCCTGCTCTGACTGATATTAAACAGCCAATTTAAAAACTTGATCTCGAGAGGACTGTGTCTTCAGTAAAAGCAACGGTCCTTGTAAAAAGTACAAAAACAAAACAAAAAAATTAATGTCACTGTTTTTTGCAATACAGTGACCCCTTTGTTAAATCCATTACCCCCTTAAGATTTCAGAGATGTCAAAAAACCATCAGGTAGTCTGGCATTGTGTAGAACATTTAAATATTATCACCAATATGACTCAGGTGCCACAAATTTTAAGAGGACAAGTATCAGACTCTGCGGGTTAAATGTGGCCTCCTTCCTTCAGTCTGACATTATTTGGCTCCACAGTATGTAAAGTGTAACTGGATTCCTCCGTCTGGACATTGCAGGACTGCAAACACACACTTTCTGTTTGCCTCTGGAGATGTGCCACATTACTCAGCATATCATTCACCACGGGGCTGTAATCATCAGTATAGGCTGAGTAAGGGTCAGATTTATTCTGTTTGGATCAACGGCAGCGGATTAAAGAGCTGAGTCACTCCTTGGATAGACCTTGGCTTCGTTCACTCTCCCTAAACTCTGCGTCACTGTATAGTCTGAGATAAATTTATATCCATAAAGGCAAAGAAGAGGCACAATCCCAGGAAAAATCTTAGCATTCATTGCAACTTGCTTTTTTAGCACTCCCCAACCACTTCTTTGAGGGGAAGAAGTTTACACAAAGGACAAATAACAAGGTAAAAAAAAAGAATAAAACCTAAACACCAAAATCTTTATTTTCTTGATTTACCCAATCAAGGTGCCCTTGTATCATTTCCACACAGTGTGAGAGTCTCCACTGCATTTTGCAGTCATTTATGGTCTTGCTCATTTTTCTTACAGATTGTGGTAGGGCTGAGGGGCAGAGTGGTGCACACTGTGCAGTAAGGAAGAAGATAAGTTAATGACAACTTGTTGGCGTACTCTAAATGCAAAAGCCTCTAAATAAGTGTTAATTAGTCTAAAACCAAAGACAGGAAGACAGACTGAACCCAAATGCCTATAATTCTGATGGCAGAGAAGCTAGTTATAGCTGAACCAACCTAAAAAACACAGAAGGGCAGACTTTAATCCTCACTTTTTCAAATGCAGAGAAGATACAACATGAATGAACTGTTTTCTCAATCAGCACCTCTAGGCATGAAAAATAAGGCCAAGGATGAAATGTCAAAAACTGTAGTTGCTCTAGCGGCTGGCTCTAAAGGCAAGTCAGTCCCCAAAGGCTCTCAAGGTAAAATGCCCAACTTTACAGCAGAAAAAAAACATGTTTACAGCCTGCTACAAAAAAAAAAACAGTTTTGGCCTCACAAGGTTGATTTTTTATGACTCATCTACTGTATTACTGGCATAAGTAGTGTGGCCACTTTGACAGATGTGAGAGAACAGCCAGCTCTTGCCAACTGGAATCAGGCTTCAGCTCTGCTGGACTTCTCCAAATAATGAATGATTTGTGTGACACAGACAGTCCAAGAGTTTCAGTTTTAGTGAAGAAAAAATCCAGTGTTTTATTACTACTTAGCACATATGTTTATCTGTGCATTGCAGCCATTTCGTTTTAAGATAAGGCTTGCTAAGCAATTTTCTAGCCTTAGTTGACGAGGCCCCAATCACACAGGCCTAGAAACCAGTCGGCGATCCCTTGGCAACCACAGGTCACTAGGGAAAAATGTACATTCCCCAAATGGTTGCTGGCTTTCACTATAAAATCAATCGCTAAAACCCCAGTCAAACAGGCCTACAGTTTGGTCGGTGACGCTCAGGCAATCACAGTTCACTAGTGAAAAATATATATTCACCACCACTTGGAGAGTGGTTGCTGGTTGTCACTTGGTGAAATCAGTTGCAAAGATATATGTGGTGCTGTAACAAAAACTTCTTGCTCTGATCACCAGGAGACTGCCACAGTTGCTGACAGTTCACACAAAAGATGTCACCTTGTCTGGCTGAGCATCACAGACAAACTTGAAGCTGCCTACCTCAACCACCCCACCCCAGAGGTTTTGACTGTAAACTTGTGTTGAGCCAGAGCCACAGCCAGAGGCAGAATGGAAAAGATCCGATGGTACTGCAGCAGTGCGGGGCTGAAAAGAGCATGATGGATGCAGAAGCAACTCTTTTCCCAAACAGAAAGACCTAATCATACAGCGGTTCTCCACTCACAAGGTCTTCTACTAGCAGAAAATGCAAGAGCTGGGAGTTTCTGGTGAGTGCTCAAACATTATGTTTCTACAATTTATCCTTCCAATTGATGTTTTTCAATAATTATATAGTAGCCTGATCAAGTAACCTAGTACATATGTTGCATGAAAACATAATTTTGTTTGTATTGTTTCTGCTGTGTTGAGGGAACTTTTCTGGGGATGGTTCCACAACATGCGCAATGTCTACGGCAAACAGCTGGTAGGTGGTCGGCAACTGATCTGTGACGGTTTAGTGAATGGCTGCAACCAGTTGCCAACCACCTTTCAAAAGAAAATTTGAATTTCAGTTGTCTAGCAGTTGCTGGAGGTCATAAGCACTTTAGGTTGCCAGGGGGTCAGTGGATGATCTCTAGGCCTGAGTGACTGGGGCCTAACTTAGCACTCAACTGTCTCGTCCAAATATAGATATCTCTGGTTTCAAAAAACCCCAAACAGCAACAGCCAAAACCCTAGAGTTGACATTTTAATTGCAGCGTTCAAAACCAGTGGGGGACGTCACAGTGGCTACTTGTTTCTGTACCAAACAAAAAACTGAAACTGTGATGTCACCACTGGGGACACCCCCCACCCTCATCAAAGTAATCAACCACTGATAAGACTAATAACAAACATTAGATATAAGCACATGGCAGCATTACTCAAATGAAAACTATGTGCACATAATCACAGAAGGATCACTACAGTGGGTGAAAGCTGAAATAAAAAGTCAGTGTGTGATAACAGTTCACAATGCGGAAAGATTTTAAAACCAAAATCTGACTGATTCCTTTGACCTGTCAGGCTTATTTTCTGTAATATTGCCAAAAAGTACTATCAAGTATTCTTGCTGATGAATAGTTGCCCAAAACTAGACAAACATAATTGTTTGAAAACTTAGCTTCTCTTAATAAAGACAGCACATGATTTCAAAACATGACTGTATTACTGGTCAAGACAAATTATAATCTCTGACACAAGAAAGAATCTATTTAGTTTTTAAACTCACTGGATTTTTACCTACCGTTTTAAAGTATTTGCTGCATACTTCATCTTCTCACTAATTTACCTCACAGGAGGTTAACACCAAGTCAAATCCGTTCATTCTTTTCACAGCTTACTTAATAATTTATGTTCAAAATCTTCTACCCAGTCACCTTTCCAACATTCCTGCAGCTCAGAGTCTTTCTTTCTACCCTGTCTGCTGTCTTATCTAAAACTACAAGATCTTCACACCCACCGCAATTACATTTCTTCCCAAAGCAATTTGTCTGGAAAAATCAAACCATGCACACTGACAGGACAAAAACATGATGTGCTTGGTAGCATCCCCTAAATTAAATATAATTGGTGGTTTGGCTTCACAGATCAGGATTTTGCAGATCCTCTGACTAAGCGACTGAAACAATATATGTCAGTGTTAGATATTTAAGTTCAGAATTCGTGGTTGAAAATGTGCCTTTAGATAGTTTGCCATTAACATTTTGCTGATGCGCTTCTTTCAGACTATAGCCTGCTGCAGGAAGCTAATAAGAACTCACTGTTAAGGGAAGTAATGATACAGCCGTCAACAGCATCCGCAATCAACCACTATCTCTCGGTGTGTAACTATTTAATAAAAAGAAAAAAGGTCTAAAACGTCTGCTTAATTCAATCGAAAACATTTACAGAGGAACAGAAAGTATTGTGAACACGACAGCATTACAAGCCATGGATTTTTGCTGACCACAAATAAAAGATACCGCTGTGGTGTGGAGCAGCAACTGATAAACTGCTTCGACATTTCCTTTAGTTGACAAGAACATTACCACATGGACACACATAACTCACATGGTACCATCTTTATCAGATCGCAAACATCTAAGGCAGTTTTGAGGCAGTATGCACACAATAAAACATGCTGAATGCATGTAGGAGCTTTGTTATCCATGCAACTAGAATGCAAACTCAAGATGGTGCACAACAGGAGAAAGGTGTGTGGGTAATGCAGATGTGATTTGTAAGGAAATACATATTCAAAAAACATGAAATGATAAATTATCCTTCCTCCTTTCCTTCCTCCATGGAAAAACAAAGCCAAAGATCACAGAAGAATGGCACGTATTACCCCAGCCTCACCCCCAAAGAGCAATCTTTAGGGCTGCTTGTGAACAGCCAAACTGGGAATCAAATAATCCTTTTGTGTTACACTGACGCAAGCAGCAAAGTCACACAAGTTTAGACGGATTTGATTTGATTGTACACGTGCAGTATTAAATCCCAGGGAGCAGTTAAACTGTAGTTATGGGTCTCAGATAGCAAATGCAAAATGACTGTCTTCTTGTTACAAAGATGGCTGTTAAATGACTTGACTGTAAGGACTTCTGGTTAAAGTGCAGCAGCTCAGCCTTGAGGAGAGGCACCAAGGACAGTAAGACGACACCTGAGAGCCTGACAGTACAAGAGGCCCACTGCACAATGAACACAACAGCTTGACTGTGTGCTCTGACTATGAATATCTGAGCGTCTTTTATTCTTGTCTGCTGGTTCACTTTCTGTAACTGCAAATCTGCTTGTCTGCAGGGGTCTTTGTATGTGTTTGGCAGTTAGCATGGGCTCCATGAAAAGTGTCATTCTTCACATGGTAGCCTGATCTCCGGAAGACGCCACCTGCTCAGCGGTTGTCGACTAACCTCTTAACTACAATTACATAATAGCCGGCGGGGAAACAATCTGTGTTGACAAAAAGCCATGACAGCTATTTTCGGATTTGGTGCCAGCAAAGTTTAATCACTGTGTTTAACCAACACAGATTTATATTCGGCCTTTTTAACCTGCATCTTACTGTGTGCCTTCAATTGGAATAGTCATGAAGCTAATCCTGTTTATTATCTCTAAATTTCTATATTATTTTTTGAAGGATTAACTTTTTGAGATGTTTCTATACTTGCAAAGGCTGATAAGATACATTAGTTAACCTGAAGCCTGTGGCTCTTTGTTTTTAAATCCCTCATGTGCTTAGGACTGACAGAGGGTCAAGAGAAATTCTGCATGTACCACTACACTACAGTCACTGTCTGAAACTAAATGTCCTCTGGCAGATTCTGTGAATTTGTTTCACAGTTCCAACAGTAGCCATGTCTGCACAAATGAAAAAATGATAAAGATCACCACCAGAAGTCACTCAAACTTAATCTACAGTAAGAAGATGCCACAGTGAAACATTCGCTCTATGAAAAGCAATCTGGAAAGAACTACTCAAAAAAAAAAAACAAACAAAAAAACAGAAGGTAACAGCAATGGTACTAAAGCCAGTAATCTAAAAGTAAATCCTAAAGTTTCTCCTTAAAAATCTGCCACTGACATGCTCTTGAGCAAGCCATTTACAGGGAGGTCTGGTAAGCTCTTAAGCTCTTTTCCTGATGCTGCCCCGCTGTACACAGTTGAATCTGCTCACAGCTACCACTGTTTACTATAACTTCCCACTGTGAAAGTTAACCAGAGATAGTGGAGAGTTGGTTGTAGCTGTTAAGGATAAACAGAGGATAACTCAATCACACCTCCAAGGCTTTAAGCTGTAAAATTCCTTCTAACTGGCCCACTTCTCTGACCTTTTGGGTTACTGATGCAGCTGTAGCTCAACATGCGTTTTAGTTGGGTTGAGCTGGCAAGTTTACAAAACAGCAGACTTCGACAAGCTATTGCGACTAGTATACTCTGTATGCTATATCACACAGTTTCATGGCAGTTCGTGAGACAGTCTCAAGCTCTAATCTACTGATTCATGTTTCTGAACATGAATTTTCTGTATGTACTGATTCAGGTCCATGTTTATGAAATTATTATTTTCCACTTTTAAAGGGTGAAAATTTGCATATGTTGAGGCTATAAAACTACATGGTTAGATTGACACTAAAAAAAAAGATCTGGTCAGGCTAAGGCTAAATAACAAACAAACAAAAACGGTTTTGCTAGTTTTAGGCACTGAAAACTACTCAATTAGGATTAAGCATTGGAAACTACTCTGTTAAGGTTTGGCACTTAAAGCAACTGAGTTAGAGCCAGGCACTAGAGGGCCCTTGGTTAGGGTTAGGCAACAAACATGATTCAATAAGGGTTGAACACTAAATATGATTCAGCTCCTACTAAATACTTTGGCTTTCAAAGTTGTACTGACTTTCACAATTTTAAAAAAAAAAAGTAACAACGTCCCCACCCCGACAATTCGTGTCCATAACCAAGAACAAAGACATTGGTGCTTCTTAACCATTTCATGTTTTGACCGGGCTGGTTATATAACAGCATCCCGCTTGATTTCATACATGCATGGTTCAGTTGGCTTCAGCAGACCAGTTGATTTAAAGCCTGAAGCTGTTCATGACTGTGTCTGGAGTGTTTCTAGGTGAAACAAATGCCAAACAGGGGCATTAACAGGGGCAGTTTTTGGCTAACATGTCTGGACAGTAAGTAGTCAAATTTTTTGCTCATCCAGGGAAACACAAAAGCCCTGCTGTGCCCTGCAGTGGCACACAGAAAGACATGCTGGCCTTTTTGTAAGAAAACACAGCTGTGCATGTGTGCACAAGCACTCACCCACACCCACTATGACTTCCTTCTCTCTCTCACACACACACAAAACCCCATGACTAGCCTCAAGCAAAAAATGTGTCCATTCCCACAGTTCAGCATCAAAACATGAATACCTGTTAACTATACTTGTGACTACCTTTTACTGATGAAGTCTCTAAAAATATATTGAAAAACTCAAGCACTAATGCAACACAACTCATTCTTCTAACCACTGAAGGCTCTTGAAACACAAAAACAAGACAATATAAAGTTCACAAGGAGAATGGACACATTTATAAGCCAACAACTTGAGATTATATACAAATACTTGCAGTACTTTAACAGATGCAGGTTTAGCAGGTTAGGTTAAATCATATACAAGTGAAAACAAGGAAACCAGAGAGGATGGTGAACACTGATACAAACTCAGAAACAGATCTCAAGTTGATTTATGATGTTATTTTGCAAGGAAACAACAAACAAGATAAATGTAGCAAAGGAAAGCATGCAATGCATAGGCACAAGTAAAAGAGGAGAAAATGAGACTTCAAAAACAGTCCAGATGTGCACAAGAAAATGATCTTTAATGAATTCTCATTTCCAGAGCTTTTTAGTCATATCTCACATCAGAAGGAAGTCTGTGTTTGGTCAGATCCCCCTGAAAATATCCGGTAAAACATTAATTTTATTGTTTCCCGTTTAACTTAAATGAAAACACACAGCAAGAACGTTGTGGTTTTAAAACTTGGTCGTTTTCCCCTGTGCGTGCTCGGGATGTAATTCCTGCGAACATGAACGTTTGGTTAACTGGTGAAATGTGCTACATAAATGCCTGTTTCTTGATGTATTAATAAACCACATATAGTGCAATTGAACTAAATTTTGCAATGTGTATAAAAAGGTCCACTTTGCATACTAAAGTACAAAATTATCACCAGAGGTTCAAGACTGCTCTCTGTGTAAGGTGCAAAGAAGATGTAAACTAGACAGACAGTCTTTAGAAAAATCCAATTACTCATGGCAAGTCAGTGGTAAACAGGAAAATAAGATAAGATGTAAAGATGTTTCATTTATCTATTCTTCGTGAAGGGTAAGTAATAATTATATATATTTGTCATATATTTGATATTTGTCAACACAAATATATCCTACTATAAACTGCTCTTTTTTATAGTTATAGCACTAACACTTTCTTCTGCCAGGTTGTGCTGCTTCTTTGCTTGATTCTGTAACTGGACAGAAGCTGGTGCACCGCAGTGTGAAAAAGAAAATTTTGCTAGGACTCTACATAGTCCTGCAAAATAACTTAGTACACCTCATAATTCAATAGCTTATAGAACCAGCTCAAATCATCACCCTCCACCACCATGCTTGACAGCTGGTATGAGGTGTTTGTGCTGATATGCTGTTTGGTGTTTGCCAAACGTGCCACTGTGCATTATGGTCAAAGATCTCCACTTTGGTCTGTCCAGAGAACTTTGTTCCAGAAGTCTTGTGATTTGTTCAGATGCAACTTTCCAAACCTAAGCTGCCATGTTCTTTTTTTTAGAGAGAAGAGGCTTTCGCCCAGCAACCCTTCAAAACAAGCCATACTTGTTCAGTCTTTTTCTAATTGTACTGTTATAAACTTCAAGCTAACTGAGCCCTGTAGCGTCTGAGATTCAGCTAGTGGGTTTTTGGCAGTTTTTCTGGGCATTGCACAGTCTGACCTTGGGGTGAATTTGCTGTGACGTCCACGCCTGGACAAAGTGGTATTGTGTTAACACACACCTGAATGCTCCAGGCAGGCAAATGGTCAAAACTACTGCTTTTTATAAAGGTGGTCACACTAGCTGATGACCAGTTAATCAAGTGCATCTGATTAGCAGCACCTGGCTACTATTCATCCTCCTAACTCCTATGGAAACAGTTAGGGTGCACTTAGTTTTTCACAGGACTGTATAGAGTCCTGTAAAAACTTTCTTCTTCAAATGACAGTAGTTGCATTTTCTTAGTCTATAGAGAAACATAATCCTGCCATTATGAACAAGAACATCACTGACATTTTGCTGGGTTTATGCAGGTTTGATGTATTTTACAACTAGCACTTTACTGATTAGCGTATGTCAAGAAAACCTGAAATGCAGCATGAGATGATACAATACAAAAGTATAATTACCAGGACTTAAAGTAATAGTTAGAGTACAAAAAGCAACTGGCTAATGTGTTACTTCAGGGCATAAGGGGGAATAAGCTGGAGGACATATCAGGGATCACTCTGATTTCTGTGATTCATGATGTCTGATGGAGTCAGAAATATACACAACAGAAGTGAAAGGAAAGGGCTGACCAACAGAAGAAAGGCCAAGGAGGGAACGGAGAGGGTGAACATGCAAATCATGTAGCCTGGTGTGAAAAGGTTAAATGGCATGGCACCCCTCGCGTGACTGAATGTTATCGCAAAATGGTAATAATGATCTTCAAAGAAGATGACATCACAGGTGCGTGACTGTGCATTTGTGATGGTCTCTACTATTCACAAGGCCTTCTGTCTTACATACAAAAAACAGATATATGCACCAACACGTCTAACCACATATATGCATACAGAAACAGACAGTGCATTCATGTCATCTGTGGTGTTTACCACTTGTACATGCTCTCATTTTATCTTTCATCTAAAACATAAAGCTCTCAAGCACTATTCTGTAATTATATCTGGTATTCAATATGAAGATCTGGAGTTTGAAAAAACAATATTTACTCAAAACAATAAAAATATTGTAAAGTGTACATTTTCAAATTAGTCAGGGTTGGAAACTGTTGTTGGGTGGGGTTTAGAGCCTACACCTAGGGGCCAACATCACTTCTGCACTGGCACAATCATGAGTGAAGCAGAGCTAATCATGTTGAACTTGAAACTAATAAATATTGAAAAATGGTAACTCAAAGTAATTCAAAGAAAGGAGAAAAGAATTCAGGAGCGACTATATACACGAACATGAAAACAATAAACTGGCATCTCTCTAGCCTGGAAGAATGCAGGCCTTTGCTTTGCATTAGCATTTTGAGCAAGAGAGATACATTGACAGCCTATGATGTTGCACTTAAAAGTCATTCAATGCTAATCAATATACGGTGTTTATACTGCACATTACTACCAAGTCATTGGTTTGTGTCAACATGCCATGTAGTTGCCTTTTTCTTTTCCGGGAAGGTGCACTTCAGGCTACAGCAGACAGAATATAAAGCGCAGATTTAACTCAGTTCTATAAACTACAAACTATAAACATTACAAGGAGGCAGCATATAAAGAACGCTAAGCATGGGAGACTTATGTAACGGTAAAGGTAGCAATAGATGACTTTTCAGGACTCTGTTCAGTGCTCTAGTGGGATGAGCTGATCATGTCAGGACTCTGTATTGAGTCCTTAATGGAGCCTTAATGTTATACTACTGTTCACTGTGAAGTAGAAAAATTTGTGAGGAAAATGTATTTTAAACCTTATTTTGGGGCAAATGTACCCACCAAAGCATGTTTTATCAGATTAGAATGGCTGTGCAATTAAATAAATTTAATTTCAGGTAAAATTCTGGCTTCAACTCAATCTATCCATCCATCCATTTTCTTCCGCTTATCCAGTTCAGGGTCACAGGAGGCTGGAGCGTATTCCAGCTGACATAGGACTAGAGGAAGGGAACACCCTGGACAAGTTACCAGTCTATTGCAGGGCTAGCACAGAGAGACATAACAACCATTCATGCTCACATTCACACCTACAGCAGTCTGATGGACAAGTCTGGGTTTGGCAATCTGCATCATGCCAACTGTAAAGTCTGGTGGAGGAGGAATAATGCTAGTATAGGGTTGTTTTTTTTTTTTTCTGGGGATGACTTAGACCCCTTAGTTCCACTGAAGGGAAATTTTAATGCTTCAGCTTACCAAGACATTTTGGACAATTCTACGCCTCCATCTTTGTGGGAACAGTTTAGAGAAGGCCCTTTTTTCTTCCGGCATGACTTTTATCTAGTGCACCAAGTAAGCTCCATGAAGACATGGTTGAATGAACTTGACAGGTCCACACAGAGCCCTGACCTCAACCCCACTGAAGACCTTAGCAAAGAACTATAACAGCAACTGTGAGCCAGGTCCTGTGACTCAACATCAGTGTCTGACCTTGCAAATGCTCTTCTGGATGAATGAGCAAAAATTCCCAAAGATAAACTGCAAAGTTTTTAAAAAGCCTTCCCAAAAGAGTGGAAGTGGTTATAGCTGCAAAGGGGGAACCAACTCCATATCAATGTCTATGGATTTATAATACTATATCATAAAAGCTCCTGAAGGTGTAATGTGAAGGTTGCCCAATACTTTTGTACTTTTGGTGCAAGTTTTGGATGTCTCCACTTTTATTTAGATAGAGACTTAAAAACAGCTGCTCAGATGAATTGCTAAGATGGCTGCTGAGTGGCAAAACCTGCCACTAGAAGGGCTTTACTCTTTAAAGGGCTTTAATCAAGGTTTAGATAAGGGCTATAGGTTGAAGGGAGAAAGTCACAAGTGAGTGTGTGTTAAAATGGACAGGAGTGGGTGAGGAAAGGTGGGGTGAGAGGAATATTGAAAAGTTGGGGGTGGGGTGTGTGGGCCCCCTTTGTGCAGCCATGGTGAGATTACTAAGAAAAGTGGCTTCAGCTTGAGAGTAGACAGGAATCTTTCTCCTCGCCAAAATACAGCTACATGGCTTATGTCCTGCCGTGCTGAGTTCTCACCAGCTTTAACACTACATATACATTTATGCAATGCATCAGAATTAGAGAGAACTGATCTACTAAAAGGCAAAAAGCAAACTTTTTATCCAAAGCACACCAGTGATAACTTTTGAAGGATGTAAACTGAAGATAACCCTCCTATAAGTCTCTGCATGATTGCCACACGCAAATTCGTGATGAGAGGGGACTGCATCAAGCACTAACAGGCTCTATTATTGGTTTACTGCTCTGCACACTTTTCTTGTGGTTATTAAGAGACAGGAAAAAAAGGATCCACCAGTGGAACTTGCTTTTGTCTGGTATCTCACAATGCAGACGAAAAAAATCTGCATGTTCAGAGAGCAAACGGACAACTGGAAATGAATTTTCCTATTGTCACAGCTGAGCTTCTTTGGTCATCATCTTCATTAGCACACATGCCTCAATCTGCCTTTAATTTTTTTTGGTGTTTGGGTGTGGTGCAAATGTCCAAACCAGCCACAACAGGTTCATATAAAAGTCCAAGTGGATTCCGTAATCTGTGAAAACAGTTCTGGGTCCTGGCAAGGGGAACAAGAAATGAACACCTAACTCACAATCCAGATGAGTCAGGTGCATGGACAAAACCACACAGCCGGCTGGTAAGGAGGGGCAGCAATCTCTCAACATGCATACAGCAAATTACCCTAAACCAAAGGGATGAATCTTTATAACGTTCATGTATTTCATACTTTCTATTACAGCCTTCAGCCAGGATGGAAATCACCAAAGCAAGTAGATCATGCCAAAAGGCCAACGCGAACACTAAGGAAACTAACTGCTGCAGGCCAGGAGTTCTGAATGTTTTGATGACCGAGAGCCAATCGAGAATTTTTCATGTCTGTAACATGCCTGGTCAGAGAATGCGGGTTTATGTTGGTATTTGCTATTTTTGTACAGGTTTTCAACCATTAGTGAGATAGCACTAATGACACCACCTATATCTGTCAATATTAGGGTGCTTTGGGTGCATCCTAGTAAATTATTTGCAGGGCTTGAAATTAGGGTTAATTCCCCTCTTGCAGGATACTACTTATGAGCTTAACTTCAGGCCTTACATTATCTCATTCTTACTTTCAGATTCTGATTCATCAATTCTTTACTAATGTCAGCACCTCAACACCAGAAATTTTTACAAATCCCGCAGCTCATTTCACTGTTCTGTCTGACAAATGGATATATTCTGAGTCAGTTCACCTGAACCTTAACTTTGGACTGCTGCTTCACTTGAACAACACTAGTATTTCCTGTCTGAGGATCCTGAGAATCAACACCTTTAACGTCAACTTTGGGAATGTCTTTTGAGCTTTTAGTGTTGAATCTTTTTTTTTTTTCCTAATCAGCTAATGCAGATTTACCTTTTTTACCTAGTAGTCCATTCCTACAGGAATTCAAGCTCACATCGTTAAAACTTGGCTGTGTTTGCAAGCAAGACTTCTCAGGGTCTGGCATTCTTGCAGAGAAAGTGAGCTGAGCAATTCAGGTGCTTTCTAATTTGGATCCCAATCCACTAATGCAGCCCTTACGGCCAGTTGTTCTGCATCAGGGAAATTTTTCCACATTCTAAGAGCTAAATTTGCAATAATTGATTAAATTATTCACAATACCAACAATCCTTGTGCAGTCAAGGGAATGAGGGCGTTGGGTCTGGCAACCTCAGGATTTTGTCTCTGCTATTCGCAGATGATATGGCTCTGCTGACTATGTCAAGCCTTGACCTACAGCCATTTGCAGCTGAGTGTGACTCATCCAGGATGAGAATTAGCTGGAAGCAGCTGGAAAAGGCTGGGGTGCACTCTCTGGGTCGGGAACAAGTTGCTGGTCCAAGTGGAAGAGTTTAAGTATCTCTGGGTCGTGTTCACAAGTGAGGGGGTAGAGCAGAGCAAAAGACTGACAGATGGATTTTGTGCACTGTATGCAGTGATGTGGATGCTGCAGCAGTTTGTTGTGGTGAAGAGAGAGGTGAATGCGAAAATAAAGCTGTCAGATTACCGGCTGATGTACATTCCTAACCTCACCTATAGTCACAAGCTCTGGGTAGTGACTGAAAGAATGAGATTGCGGATATATGCAGCGGACATGAGTCTCCTCTGAAAGATGTCTAAAGTCTCTCTGTCATTCAGGAAGAGCCTGGAGGAGAGCCTCTGCATCAAAAAGACATCTGGCTAGGATGCCTCCTAGACATCTCTTAGGTGAGGTGTTTCGCACATGTCCTGCCAGAAGGAGGTCCCAGGGCAGACCCAGGACATGCTGGAGAGATTACCTCTCTCGACTGGCTTGGGAACATCTTTGTGTCCCACTGGTAGAGCTGGAGGAGGTGGAAGAATCGAGGGTGGTCTGGGAATCTCAGCTTCAACTGCTGCGTCCGCAACACAGACCCAGATAAGTGGCTTAAAATGGATGGATGGACCTGCAATCCCACCCTGAAATTCAAGCCCTGCTGGGTGTGAGAAACACTGTGGATGCTTTATCATTATTGTCATGTTAACAGCTACAAAACTGTTACCGAGGACTACGATTACCCAAAGGCTGCACACCGAGAACCCTGAATGCAAGAAAATTCAATAACAAACACTACTGGTAATGGAGATGTTCACAACTACTTAAACAACAGACACACAGGCACTGGTGTTGTGACAACATACCCTTAAATAAACCTAAAAAGAAGGGAAGGAAGTACTCAGTGTTTTGTTAGCTGTCCTAAAAGGAAGTAGCTCTTTGTCAGAGCGTCACATCCAAATCGAGTGAGTGATTTTTCAGGCAGCTTTTAGCTGGGTGCCCTTGAGATAGAGGTGGGGATACTCTGCACAGCTGCTATTAGAAAGGTTCATGCCAATGAAAAGCATCTTTTTAAAAAATCTGGAAACTGATTCAATAATATAGACAACTCGAATCCTGTCTGCCAAAATCCCACGCGGCCGCAGACACATAAGGATATCAGCAGGGTAGACCTGGCTAGCCTGACACAGCAGATTTCACAACATTGTGCTGCCCACTGAGCTTTCTGTGGTGCTTTATTAAAGTGGAAACCGGGCAAGCCAGACAGGGTGGAGGAGATGGAGCGGAGGTGAGGGATGGGTGTGGAGATGGCTGGGTGGCCTTGCATCAGATGCATTCATTATTGATCAACTGGGGGGGGGGGGGGAAAAAAGGCGAAAAAGAAA
>VUQH01037890.1:7744-37288 GCA_015106775.1 Etroplus canarensis | reverse complement strand
TCCCCCAGTGCAAAAAGGAGCGCTACTGCAGGTCCTTCATCCCCACTGCTGTCAGACTGTTTAACTCTGCTCTGTAACTGTGGTATTACATGTCTGTTGTCTATTACATATCTGTTATCTATTACATATCTACATTACCTATAACTTTCCCTGTATATAAGAGGCTTATATTTTACCCTTATTATTGACTATTTATACTAAAGTGTGAACTTCTTGCACCTCACTGTGTGTTACTTTTAGGTGGTTGTAACTAGTGAATTTCTCCATTGTGAGATCAATAAAGTTCTATTCTATTCTATTCTATTCTCTCCTCTCTCTCCCCTCACCCCCGATCAGTTGAGGCAGATGACTGCCCCTCCCTGAGCCTGGTTCTGCTGGAGGTCTCTTCCTGTTAAAAGGGAGTTCTTCCTTCCCACAGTCACCGAAGGCTTGCTCATAGGGGATCGTCTGATTGTTGGGGTTTTCTCTCCAATACTATAGAATCGTTACCTCGTCTTGAGGTGACTTTTGTTGTGAATTGGCACTACATAAATAAAACTGAACTGAACTGCATCATGATTCTCGATCTGGCATTCTGATGGATGAGTCTGGGTCTTACAGTTTGGTGGAGGAGGGATAGTGCTGTGTGGTTGTTTTTCTGGAGTTGGCCTGAGCTCCTTAGTTTCAGTGAAGGGAAATCATAATGCTTCAGCTTTCCAAGACATTGTGGAGAATGCTATACTTCCAATTGTGTGGGAACATTTTGGGAAAGACCCTTTTCTGTTGCAGCGTGACTGCACCTCAGCGCACACAGCAAGGCATGGCTGGAAAAACTTCACAGGCCCATGCAGAGCCCTGACCTCAAACCCATTCAACACCTTTAGTGAGTCAACCCATCAGTATCTGACCTCACAAACGCTCTTCTGGATTAATGGGAAATAATTCCCAGACACTCCAAGATCTTGTAGAAAGCATGGAGGCTGTTCTAGCTGCAAAGGGGGACCGACTCCATATAAATTCTATGGATTTAGAATGGGATGTCATAGAAGTTCCTGTAGGTGTAATGTGTTGGTGGCCCAGTACGTTTGTGCATAAAGAGCACAAGCAGATGCTACATGACTTATCATGACTGTCTTCATCTCTAGCCAGTATAAAGCTGGCAGCATCATAAGGTTAAATTCACACTGCTACCTCTGACCCAACCTAACAATGACCACAGACATCACAGCCTGTTCTGCACCAGTCTAACAGCGTCCATTACTGTAAAGTGCACACCAACCAGTTTAATCGACATTTTTTTAAACTTCCCAGTATTTCCACACAACCTTTTCAATGACATGTCACAACATGAAACAATCAGGTAACACTTCATGAAACAGAGCCAACAGACGTCAGATGTCAGCTGCTGCTCTGTATTTGCCTTTGAAAATAAACCTTCACCTTTCTCCATCTCGGAGTGAACTCGCTGCACATTAATGTCTTTCGCCGTGCAGTTTGTGTGTTTGGTGATATTTATAGGACTGCTCTATTTAAAATGACCGCAACCGCCACTCAAAGAAGCAACCACGGTTGAGCTAGAGACCACAGCTCTGGTAAAGTGATGCTGATGATACATGCGTTACTTCTTCCTGCGGAATGAGTATTTTTGATATTTTCTTTGACAGCAGAACAGTCATGTGAAGTAATTTTGCATCTCAGTAATAAAGAATACAAGCACTGGTTGAGTCACTAATGAAAGACATGTTATGATGAGAAGAATGTTGCTGGATTTTAGGAGACGCGCCCACATCGTGCTGCTTAAGAACAAAATGATGAGACACTCCAAGGTTCAGTTTTCCAACACATAAAAGGAAATATATTTATAAAATTGTTCATACTGAAGAGCTCATTATCAATGCAGAGTCATTTACACCTGGGGGCAGTCATATTCATATACTGTATGTGGTCACTGAGCTGCACACACGGCCTCCTCGTGCCTTGCAAAGCCGTCAGCTTTGCAGACAGTAAAAGCGTGCACTTGCTCTGCAGACAGTTACAGACAGAAATCAGCATTTCATCTCTCGCTGCTTTTTAAATTTGACTGAAACATTAATACTCTTGGACATCACAGTTCTGAAATGGCAAATGTTGAATCAGGTGTCCTTTTTTGTGTATGACAAATCAAAAAGAGAAAAAAAAAATCAAAACTTTTATTAGATTATTTCTTTTTTTCCTTTTTTTCTTTTTTAAACAAACACATCTCGCTTACATGGTCGATATTTCTAGAAATCTGTCGTTTAGAAATGTCACCCGAAATGCAAGGGATGTGCATAGGTGTCCACGTCCGGCTCCGTCCGCTGTTGGTTTATTCCAATTTTTTTCCTCTTGGTTGAGTTCAGTTTTCCAAACAGCTGGAATGTTTTCTTTTTTTTCCTCATGTAATATATATGTATATATATTTTTGTCTTCTTTTCTTTCTCTGAGGTTTACAGAGGGACACGGGGAACACTGACTGACTGACAGCATGGAAGCTTGCAAATGTCCACATGCATTATAACCTCATTCAAATCTCTAAAACATTTATGGATTTATTTAGAAGAGACAGTACCTGGCGGGCCCACGGGTGTGTGTGCTGTGAGACTGTTACTGTACCAAGGTGGAGGAGGAGCTGAGAAAAAGAACAGGGATGAATAAATAATGAGGGCTGCTGACATGATCTACACATTAAAGACGTCGCAGTGTGTGTGCTTTTACTGCATCTGCTGACAGATGGCGTCTTTCTTCAACAGCCAAACCAGACCACGGCGTTGATGGGAGGGTACCGACATGAGGAGATGGGACACAGTACTGTCTCTTTAAAACAAACATCTACAAAAAATGTTGCCTCCTAGCTAGTACAGACACAATATTCACTTTTACTCTGTTTTTATACAACACTATGAGACTAGGTCGTCCGCGAAGGGCAAGTGTCCGACAGTCTGCTGCCGCAGGTTGCTGGATTTCGCTTGAATGCTGTGGTCGCTGAGTTGTTTCCGATCGAGTGCAGTGTAGAGGGGGCTTTCCTGTCGGCTACTGCTAACAGTTTGTCCGTGTTGTTATTCTACTTATGAAGAGGGAATGATGGCTGAGGTGTTGCTGGCTGGTAGGGGGAGGGAGGAACAGAGAGAGAGAGCGAAGACGGTGCAGATCAGTAGACCCAGGACACGGGGACCCACTGGCTGGTGGTGCACACCAGGTCGATGGCCTCCTCCAGGTGCCTGATGGTCTCGTCAATCTCATTGTTGATGATGGTCTGGTCGAAGTAGTGAGCGTAGGTCTTCTGCAGGATCTCGGACTCTTTCTGCAGCCGCTGAAGAGACTCGTCCTGGAGGAGGAGTAAAAGTGACAAACTGATGACAGCAGGACTGAAAAAAAAATCCCTAAGGCCCTACACGCTGTGGGTTGTACCATTAACACAAGATCTCCCAAATAAAACGACTGCAGCCTAATGCTGCAATAAATCCTCCCTTTATGAAGTGTAAGTATATGACACAAGCCCCTCCCATCTTGGAGGGTTGCATCAGGAAAGGGCATCCAGCGTAAAGCCTCTGTGAAGTTACTGATGCAGATTAAACTGCTGTGGTGACCCCAAGGAGCAGCCGGAGGTGCATTTGCTACAGACAGGTGCTGATTCAGTTTAATGAGCATTTGAGGACACAGGTGTTTTTATTATTTTGTCCACAACATTTAAAGTGGGGGACACAAGTGGTGTGTGCAGGATAAAAACCAAAGAAATTTTTCAGAGGGTGCCCTCAGTGGACACAGAATGTGAACACACTCATGTTAAAATACCATATAGTCTGATGAAACCAAGGTTAAACTTTTTGGCCACAATTCAAAAAGGTATGGTTGGCACACAAATAACACTGCACACCACCAGAGAACACCATACCCACAGTGAAGCTCGGTGGCGGCAGCATCGTGCTTGGGGTTGTTTTTCACCAGTTGGAACTGGGGCTTTTGTTAAGGTGAAGGGACTTATTAACAATTCCTAAAACCAGTCAATTTTGGTCCAAAACCTTCAGATGTCTGCTAGAAAGCTAAAGCTGAAGAGGAATTTCATCTTTCAGCGTGACAATGACCCCAAGCATACACCCAAATCAACAAAAGAACGGCTTTACCAGAAGAAAATGAAAGTTTTGGAATGGCCCAGCCAGAGTCCAGACCTAAATCCAACTGAAAATCTGTGGGGTGACCTGAAGTGGGTTGTGCACAAGAGATGTCCTCACAATCTGACAGATCTGGAGCACGTTTGCAAGGAAGAGGGGACAAATATTTCCAAGTCAAGATGCGTCATGCTGATAGACTCCTACCCAAAAAGACTGAAAGAAGTCATTAAAGTAAAAAATACTTTAAAAAACTATCAGTTTTAGGGTGTGCACACTTATGCAACCAGTTTACTGTCCACTTTAAAAATACCCCCAAGATTTGTTTTTTTTTTCAACTTAATTGTACAGGTTATAGTTTACATTAAAGGTGGGAAAAGTTTTAAAAATGATTTAACATGGTCTCATGTTTTTTACATCAGAAAAACTGGTATTTTAACAGAGGTGCATTCACTTTCAGGGAGTATGGAGTATCGGGCTCATTGCTATGAGCAAACCAGTCTCTATACAACCATTGTGAGAGTTCTATTCGTATTGCCAACAACCAGTCAAACTCGTTCCCAGTGAGAGTTGGACTCCGCTAGGGCTGCCCTTTGTCACCGATCCTGTTCATCATTTTTATGGACAGGATTTCTAGGTGCAGCCAGGGAACGGAGGGTGTCTCGATCGGTGGCCATAGGATCTCATCTCTGCTGTTTGCGGATGATGTGGTGCTGATGGCTTCATCGAGCAATGACCTCCCGGCCTTGCTGGGACGGTTTGTTACTGAGTGTGCAGCAGCCAGGATAAAAATCAGTTCCTCCAAGTCTGAGTCCATGGTACTCTGCTGGAAAAGGGTGGATTGCCCTCTCCATGTTGGGGACAGGTGGAGGAGTTCAAGTATCTCGGGGTCTTATTCATGAGTGAGGGGAGGATGGAGCGGGAGATTGACAGACGGATCGTGTCTGTACTACCAGTCTGTCGTGGTGAAGAGGGAGCTGAGCTCTAAGGCAAAGCTTTCGATTTACCGGTCTATCTGCGTTCCTAACCTCACCTGTGGTCATGAACTTTGGGTAATGACCAAAAGAATGAGATCGCAAATACAAGCGGCCGAAATGAGCTTTCTCCGCAGGGTTGCTGGGCTCACCCTCAGAGACAGGGTGAAGAATTCAGTCATACAAGAGAGGCTCAGACTAGAGTCGCTGCTCCTCCACACTGAAAGGAGCCAGTTGAGGTGGTTCGGGCATCTGAACTGGCAGTGAATGGCAGGTTTTCTGGCTTCAGAAAGGCTGACTAAAATATAAACAGGGAGCCAACACATCACACGAACTGCTACAAATCACTATCTGCCAGCTTTAAAGACTAACCCTGTGTCTATCAGTGACAGCACACTACAGCTGACAGACCTATACTGAACCGCACACATTACACCAAGCAAAGGAGGAAACAGACGGGAAAACACAGAGGGTGGAACTGATCTCTAGAACCATACGGCATGGAACACATACACATATAACACTGCAGTGTTCAGTCTGTCAGGTTTTACTTACTGGCAGCGTTCGACACCACCTGGGCATCTGAGGGGAGTGCCAAACAAACACACACATGCAGCATGCAAAAAGAAAGGAGTGCAGAGAGGAGTGAGGAGCAGACAGATAGAGAGGCTGCAGGTCCACATGCACGCTGTGTGATGGAAGCCTCTCACAGCTCACAGACAACACACAGCAACATGTCTGACAGTGAGGTGAAACCTTTGATAAATACCTGACTTTTAAAGGGGACTTATTAAGCATTTCCCTATGTTCTGTCATATATTTACTGTTCCATTGATGGATCATCATATTAAACATGGCCAAAGACTAACCAATGTGAGATAAGGTGTTTTTTTTTTTTTACTATTGGCGCTTTATGATGTCACTGAGAGTGGATACAGTGGTTTGTAAAAGTATTCACCCTCCTCGTCATTGTTTTTATTTTTTGCGTTACAACCTGTAATTTAAATTTATATTTTTTTTGCCCTGAAATAAGATCTGGTGCTAGCAAATACCTTCAGCCACACCATGAAGACTGAGGAGCTCACCAAACAGGGACAAAGTTGTAAGGTACAAATCAGGGTTGGGTTATAAAACGATAACCACATTTTTAAAATCTCACAGAGCACCATTAAATCCACCATCATAAAATGGAAAGAATATGGCATCACAACAAACCCTGCCTATAGAGGGCCGTTCACCAAAACTCACGGACCGGGCAAGGAGGGCATTAATCAGAGAGGCAACAAAGAGACCAAAGGTAACCCTGAAGGAGCTGGAAAGATCCACAATGGAGACTGCTGTATCTGTCCATAGGACCACTATAAGCTGGACACTCCACAGAGCTGGACTATACATAAGAATGGACAAAAAAAAATATTGTTTCAGGAAAATATAAGAAAGAATGTTTAGAGTTCATCAAATAGCATGTGGGAGACTCCTCAAACATATGGAAGAACATCCTCTGGTCAGATAAAAGTAAAATTGATTATTTTGGCCATCGAGGAAAACACTGTCTGGCACCAACCCAGCACCTCCATTACCCCCAAAACACCATCCCCACAGTGAAGCATGGTGGTGGTGGCATCATGCTGTGGGGATGTTTTTCATGGGCAGAGACTGAAAAACTGGCCAAATTTGAAAGAATGATGGATGGTGTTATAAATACGGGGAAATTCTTGAGGAAAACTGTTTCAGTCTTCCAGGGATTTAGGACCCGGGATGAAAGTTCACCTTCCAGCATGACAATGACCCTAAGCACACTGCTAAAACAACACTGAAGTGGTTTAAAGGAAAATGTGCTAAGGTGTTGGAATGGCCTAGTCAAAGTCCAGACCTTAATCCAACTGAGAATCTGTGGCATGACTTAAAGACTGCTGTACACCAGCAGAACCCATCAGACTTGAAGGAGCTGGAGCAGTTTTACTTTGAAGAAAGGGCAAAAATCCCAGTGGCTAGATGTGCCAAGCTCACAGAGACTTACCCTAAGAGACCTGCAGCTCTAAAACGACTTTATAGGGATAAATACATATGCACGAACCACTTTGCAGTTTTTTATTTATTAGAACTTTTGATAAATTTAAAAAATTGGAAAAATGCTAAGAGGGGTAAATACTTTTGCAAGCCACTGTATCCTAAAAACCACGCAGCTCTTTGCAAAGGGCAGCCAATCAGAAGAAACCTAGCTTAAAGGGAGAGCGAATATAGTTAGAACAGCTTGTTTCAGACACAGGTTTAAACTGAGGGGCTGCAACAAGGCCTAGTATAAGATTAATGATTATTTAAAACTGAATCATGCAAAGCTACTCTGATGGAGTCTATAAATATAAACCTGGAAGTAAGCATAATAGGTCCACTTTAAAGAAAAAAAGCACCGTAAAAGTACGGCTTATTAAAGTGCTTTTAATGAAGCACAGAAGAGTAAGGTTTGGCTTTTTAATGAGAGAGATGGAGAGTACCACCAGCCTGACCCTGCGGGATTCTGTCTTTCTCATACCTCATTTATGCCCGGTGTGATGGTTGGTGCAGCGATAAAGACGACGTACGGGGCGAACTCTGCTGTCCGCAGGACCTTCAAGGCCTGATGGAAAACAGATGTTAAAGGTCAAAATATCCTTACATACTGCATGCACACTTAAAACCCACACAAAAACACACACCTGAGGCTCAACGTCCAGTATGGCGATGAGTCCCTGCTGGTGGATCTTGCGAATGGTCTCCAGCCGCGTCCCATACATCGCGTCCTCATGGCTGCCATACTCCAGGTACTCATTGTTGCTGATGTCCTGCATCATCTGGTCGTGGGAAACAAAGTAGTAGTTTTTGCCGTTCTCCTCATCCTTCTTTGGAGGTCTGGTTGTATCTGTGGAACAGAGACACAGGAAGTGAGAGGTTACATTTCCTGACATACTGCGCAGTGCTCTTTAGGACTGTCGAGCGTGTCTTACGTGGGATGGGGTAGGCGAATCTGTCGGGGTGCTTGGTTATAAGTGTGTTCTTGATGTGCCTTCTGCCCACTCCATGAGCGCCTGACAAAGACACACACACAGTCAGTCAGCGAGGTCACTTCTGACAGCAGACATCATTTGTTACTGCAGCTCTCGCAGTTACTCACCTAACAAGACTAGTGTTTTCCTCTTGAAAGCAGGAAGCTTCACAACCTCCTCATACGTGACGAGGTCTAGTTGGTCAAACACTGGAGATGAAAGGAGGGAGAGACAGATGCAGATCAGGAGGACGTGGAGAGAAGTGTGCTGGGACAAATAACAGCCAGGAAGCTCTGGAGAGTGTGAGGGGAACAAGGTGGGCTAGACAATATCTAAGACTAACTACAGGATGAAGACAAACCAAAGCAGATTAAAATTCCCACTGGAACCTAATGTGGAGTGGGAATGACTAGGGTTGGGTTCAGATAGGCCTGGCTGGAATAATAAACACACTTGTTAAGCTGGGATGCAAATGAATCTCTAATAGAACCTTTGATCTCTTCTCGTTGGGTTTTAAAAACAGGCCAGCTTCTCACTGATTCTGGTGCTGGACTAATTTAGTCAAGTAGCCACAGATAAAAACTGTCACATGTCCAGAAACAAAAGCTGTTCAGATCTAAACTGGATCTTTCTGTTGTCATTATAAGTAGGGTGACCAGATGTCCTGCTTTGTGTGGGACTACACAGCATTTTTATCTATTTTTATGCATCCTGCAAAAATCCACCCTGAATGGCAGACAGTTTGCTAAAGTCTGTCTGCCCAGGAGCTGTATTTGATGTCAATTAAATTGAGCACACATGGGGTTAAATGCATAAGCCACCTCATAACCTGACAGTATGCCCGGCTGGGAACCCAAAGGTTCTGCAGATTTCAGAGGAAATGAGAAATTTCGCAAATAAAACATAAAACTATTTATACCTGGCTAAAAGGAGATTCTAAGAGTTATGTTTCCAGTTCACATGGGGAGAATATGACGTGAAGCGACACACGTCTTAAAAAGTCATGTCCTAGCTTATAGTATATGGATGCATTTCAACCTCAAACTAGGGCTGACAAATGATTAAAAGTTTAATCAGATTAATCACAGGGCCGCTGTGGATTAATTTAGATTAATACCTATTTATTAAAACTTGTGCTTCTTTAACCCCAACCCTAAAGACTCATGGCAGAAGGTGATATATACACTTAACATGTGTATTATTAAAACTAAGACCTAAAGCATAAGAGCAGGAACCACTGAGCATAACTCTCTTTAATTTAAGAATCTTGGACTCATCCTCAGCTTGATTTATTCTTTCTATTATGATAGAAAGAGTGGGTGAGACAACAGGAAAAGCAAACGTGCAAACGCTATTGGGTGCTATTTTTAAAAGCCAGCTACACAATATATAAATGAGCTACACGTTGCATGTTGTGTCCCACACAAATAATCTCTTTGCCCCACTTTCGATTTGTTGAGATCTGGTCTCCCTAGTTATAACTCGACGTTCATGAAATCCTAAAGGGCACCCATTACGCTCACTTCCAGATTCACATTTTTTTTCGGCTCTACTACACTAGCTTTACATCTACAGTTGAAAACAATCCTTTATCTATACTAGGCCTTGGTTCAACCCTCACTTCATCCTCTGCCTGAAGAAAAAAAACAACTTTAGCTCACCATATCTCAGGCACACAGCCACCACATGACATATGTCTAAAACCTGAGCTTTCTGCTCATAGAGATTACCTGTACAGACAGTGATTATTTAAAACTTTGGCTGTGTTTAATCGGTGCTCTTTATAGAGATTTGAAAAGGTTCACGCATGTAAATTTGATGCTGGTGTGGGATTCTTTAAAACGCTCTCGAACCACAACCCTAGAAGTGACAAAAGAAGAACTAAGATGGTCTGAAGTGAAGCTGAATATTCTGTTAAAAATATCCTCTGTACTGAGATTAAAGTAATTTGTCCATGAGAGAAGAGTTCACAAAGACAGGCTTATGTGCTGATAAGCAAAAAGTAAAAGGAAAAAAAGCTACTGTGTGTCTAAGGGGGATAATCAAAGGCCTGGTTGCATGAAGAAGAATTCTGCTCGATTGCCAGAGTGAGAAATATTCCTGGCATGACAGAAAAAAATGCCGTCATCAGTCAGCAATGTTTGTGTCTTTTGTGAAACAGAAAAATTCTACTTTATTGATTTTCTGGAGATGAGTTCACCTTTTCTTAATAAATCACTATGTAGCTTCTCAGTTTACTTTCCCTGTAGGTTTTATGCAAAGACTGTTCCACAGACATAGGCTGTATATAAAGTATGGACCTAAGTGCAGTGACGCCACTCTTTTCTTAAAGAGATCATGTGGTGAAGCCTCCAGCTGAGCTTTTTGTTTGCTCAACTTTAAAAGCTTTAGAATGTGGCAGGAAGGCATTTGACAGACGCCAAACAAAGAGAACATATTAACCACATCCTGGATGATTTGCACTGGCTTTATATATGCTACAGAATTTAGTTCAAGAGCTTCCTGATAACATTCAAACCCTTCATCTCTGAACTTACAGCTAAATATTCAGCATCAAGGTCATTGTGAGGTCAGCCATGTCCATACCACATTTTCAAAAAACGTGTTAAAACTAACTTAAATAGATAAATATATTTTGAATATTATGTGGTTTTCTGTCTCTAATTACTGTTTGTCATTTAATATTGTTTTTCATATGAAATTTCTGCCTTCCTTTTAAATAAATTATTTTTAGCTCCTCCAGCTGAAGGACTGATGAGCTAATGTCATGTTGAGGCATCTGTTGTCAGTCCATCCAGCCAGAGCACTGGTAAGATTTTAGTGAAGCTTTCCCAAGAACTGATACTCTTAAGAGTATTGGCCTGGATTGTAATGCTCATAAAATGAGCATTTGCCCCTCTGACATAAAAGCCATCATTAGATGATAATAATGTCTTAAACTAGGTTAAGACAAGTTCAAAACTAGGGCCGTGACGCAGGTCACAGTAGGCGATAAAAGGGCAATAACCTGGTATGCCAACAAGACCAACATAACTATCCATTTTTAAGAGTGGAAATCTGGAAGGTCAATTTGCAAAGTTCCACTCTTCCACGATTTCCATCATGCTGGCAGATTTTTGATGGTTCTCTCCTTTTAGACAGAAGACCTACTGCTAATAGTGCCGTGCTAGCTTAAAATATGGCTCTGCCACACATGTTCCACTTGTATCCTCTTAGGTGGTGATGATGATCTTTATAGGATCATGGAGGGATCCCACATTAAGAAGGTGAGGTTGGGGCCTTCCAAACACATGCTGATGTGTTTACTTATTTTCGTGCTTAACCATAATACTCCTGAACTCAGACACTTCAGGGTTAAATGAGATGAATTTGTCCCGGATATGACTGTGAGCCTTTTAAAACTCATTAGTTTGTAGAAATACAGCCAACCAAATAACACGATATAACCTGAACTCTGAGGGATTGTGAGCCAGATAAGCTACTACGTCACTCACATTCTGGTTACTTGTTGTTACTTGTTGCTTGTTACATTATCAGCAATTACTAATAAAATATCACAATCACCGTTTTTATGAGCAAACATGTTGATTTATTTATCAACCTAAATTTTCTAAACATTACAACAGCCTGTTATAAAGATTAATCTACTCAACTTTTGAATTTAACACTACAGTCAGAACTGGCAAACATCCGTCTGGCAGGACACACCTTTTCAAGCTGTGGAAAATCTGTGGATGCAGACTTTGTGTGGGCTTGCTCGTTACTTTTGATTAACTGTGAAAAGTGGGAAAGTGCTAAATAAATAAAGTTTACTTACTTGAAACAAACTGAGGTCATAAACTTAAGCCCCTGTCACACCTTGATGCAACTACACAACCAGTGTATGCCCAAGTAGGAAAAATAGGCAAGTTACGCAATCGTTGACACACATTCACACACGTTACTTGTAAGTTAATAGTAAGTCAAACTATATAAGATAATGTCTAGCATACCCAAAACTTGTTTCTAACCTACAAGTAAAGTGCTTTGGACCTATGTGTAACTTATAGCAAACTTATCTTCAACACATACTGAGGTATGTAGATGTATTTGACATGTTCCAGACAACCACAGCACTTACTGAATGTGTTTCTAACTTGCAACTAACGTATAATGGTGTACTGGCTGAAAGTAGGTGTTGGCCACGGACGCAGCTATGATGCCACTGACAATGCTCAAGAGGCGTTGGAACCTGCATCGTCTCCATCACAGGGTGATCGTGATGATGGTTCCTCCGTGCATCCACGTCCACGTCCAGGAGAGTTCTTGGCAACATACTTCGAGTTTTTCTTCAGCATGACGGTGATTTTGTACTGCAACAGTGATGTGTTGATATTGTGAATAGGCTACAACACACTGTGCATGAGTTGTGAACGCCTGCAAGACACTAAGCATTCTTTGGTATAACTTATCTATAAGTTATTGAAACATTCTCTATAAGTTACTAATACTTTATATATACGTCCATAATTTTAAAAAAAACAAAACATCATAGTTCTGTGCTGCTACGCTGGTTAAATCGTCAAGGTGTGACAGGAGCTTTATCAGTAAATTGTTTACTGATGTCACTTATCAGGGGAGATGCATGCTCTTCTTTTTTTGCAACCAGTGGAGTCACCCCCTGCTGGCCATTGAAAGAATGCAAGCATAAGGCACCTAAGCATTGGCTATGTCCATCTTTTATATACAGCCTATGCTCAGAGAATCAAACAAACTGGATTTCTGGGTTGTAGCTTCGCAATAAAAGAGCATTTGAAGTTGACTGCAGGTAGGAGTCCAAACATTCGCAAACAGACTAGAATAAATGAAGAGAATTGCAGGATGTCTGGCCTACAGAGCGTATCACATGTTAAAGCTAAGCTGCTCTCTGTACAATGTGTTCTCTGCCTCTGAAACATGAGCCTCCATGCAGCCAACGTCTCAGGGTGCTGACAAGCGAAATACAATATCCGCAAGTCAGTGGGTTCAGGCAGCTGCTGCTCAGACTGACGGTGAGGAAGTGTTTACAGTGACACTGTACTGGACTGAGGAGGTTAGTAAAAGTCTGTTTACATTAGTGAGTCTGCAAACCAACACACTTGACCAAACGTGAATGAGAAAATGGGTTAGGATAATCGTCACAGCACACAGAATTAGAAACACGCAGACTAAGCTACATGGTTTCAATTTTGTCTCAGCCTTCTGTTGTTTTGGACAAGAGCAACAGAAACAAAAATGAAACACTGACAGTGACAGCTGATTTCATCTACACAGTTAATCAGAGAAGAAGAAGAAAAAAGAGGGAGGGAGAACGAGAGAGAGAGAGAGAGAGAGAGAGAAGAGGAGTTGGTTGCTGTCACTGGTTGTTACTTACATGCAGAGAGGCCGTTCAGTAGGAGAAAGCGAGAGAGATGAACAGCAGGGGTCATAACATGGTTCGGTTACAACAGCAGAATTACAAAACACAAACAGCAAGATACAACAGCTGGGCAGCCGTGCAGCACCGCACAGTGCCCACGGTGCAGATGGAAGAAGACAAAATACTGTTGTTGTTGCTGTTAGAGGGTTTATTCACACTGGCTGGTGATGTGTGGGTTGGGGAACGTGGTGACGGTGATAAACAGTCACCAGCAGCACAACAGGGCCTGGCTGCATCCAGCTGTGATTGAAGCTTTCTGAGAGGGAGAACAATGGGTGTTTCCCAGGAACCTGTTACTCTTCTCCTGGGAGATCTCATACGAAACGTGGTATTTAACTTTAACCAGTGTGTAAGTAATCAGCAGGCCCGGTTAATATAAGAAGCAGCAAAATGTTCAAATTTTGAAGCGTAGCGATCACTGAATCCAGATGGTATTTAAAAATTGTTAATGATGCTAACATGATTTCTAAATTTCTGGAAATGCAGTACTTATACTGTCAGATCACTTCAGGGAATATGAATTCATAAACTATATTAAGATGAGTGAAACAAACCTAGGAATTCAACAGTCTTTTCTGCAAACATTGAAGGATTTTGAATGCTTGGCAGTGATGCTAATGTCTTGTACAGGTACTGTTCCATCTGTTAAATGTTGGATGTCCGGTTCTCTGTAATGTCACTGTGGTTCTATATTGTCTCCACTTCTTGATGACCATCTTCACTAGGAATTTTTCGTTTCCTTCTCCTGACTGATATCTTTGATACTTTGTCAGCTCTCTGTGGACCATGAATTTGCTGTAAGATTAAACTGAGTCATTAAAATCCTACGAGGTCAGCTGAACTTTATTTGGAGTTTGACTGAATGCTGTAATTTAAGAAAAAGGTACTTCAACAAAGTATTACTTTTAGGGTGTGCCCACTTGTGCAGCCAGCTTCTTGTACAATTATAACTTTGTTAGATTCTCCACCTAACTGATTTATTTCTTTTTCAGTTGAGTTGTAAAAGTTATAGGTCACATTAAAGGTGGATAAAGTTTGGAAATGATTTACTGTGGTCTTGTTTTTTTACATCAGAAAAACTTGATATTTTAACTGAGGTGTGTAGACTTTCTATATCCACTGTACTTTACTTCTGTGTGTTGCCAATTCCAGAACCTTTTTTTGGATGAAACTGATTCTACATTATACACAGACACAGACACAGCATCAGTTAAAAAGTGGCACAAGAATGCTGGCTGTTCATTGGGCAACCACAGGAAAACATGAAGCGAAACTAAGATAAATGAAAATAATTTTTGCAGGAAAAAACAGGTGTTTACTGATGCCATCATAGTGAGCCTTATTTTACTTAAAATCTAGGTTCCTAAAATTATATCCTTTTTTCTTTGTAATCAGAATTAGAATCCTTTATTCATTACAGAGGGGAACTGTTTAACTGACTGATGAAAATAGTGGGATGTGGAATTGTTTTCAGCTGCTAAAGTTGGACCTAGAAGAAAAAGTTTTAGAACCACCGGTCTAAACCAATTATTGTTTGGTTTTGGTTTTATAGATTATCTTTCCTTCTTATTTAGTCCACTTCGTCCCATGGGGGACATAGGGCAACCACAGTGGCTTTCTATCGCTTTCTGTCCTTGGCTAAGGTCTTGATTATCTTATATAGGTCATAATATTTAGGCTGCTTTAGCCCGCCTACAGCAACTCCACCCCATCTCTTCTAATTCATGTTGCATGTGAGTTAATTGATATCATATCTATTGATGGTGTGATCTGTGGTGGTGGTGGGGGTCTTGCTGCTGCTGCTTGCCTTACATGGCTGGATGTGCGCAGAAAGCAGGGAAGTCCAAGAACAGAGCCCTAACACCACAAATGAATGATTGTGGATTGAAATATCAATCTCTTCTGACCACAGCAGTCCTGACAGACTCATCCGTTTACTTACTTCAATCTGTTAACAGTAAAATGTTTAATGAATTAAGTCACTGTTTTGATTATATCAGATTAATCACTAGGTGATTACATGCAGGTGGCTGTGGGTCCCATGCATTCACCACTGTGTTACATGCTTTGATAGTTTCACAAGTTTAACTCCATAAAACAGTCAGGTGCCTGTATGGACATTCAAACAGGTTTTTATTCACTTTAATAATTCCTTCTGTTCATACTGTACATTAAAAAATAACTTCACAAAGCAGTTTGATGGAAGGGGAAAAGAGTTCTCATTTTGTGCAAAAAAAGTCAGATTTTTTCTGCTACTAAACAGAGGAAAACACAGCAGCTCATGCAGCTCATGATCCCTCACAGTTCACAGGTTATTGTAAAGTGTGAAGTACTGAAAGAAAGTGATATGTTTTCTTGCCATTAGCTCACTGTACTGCACCAAATAATGAGAATCAAAATCTATTGAGAAGTCAATGAGGTTTGCAAAAAGTCACATCCAGACCAATGGCCATAAATAAACCTAGTGACTGCATTTGTATAGGGGCACATGCAAACACTCATTTTACAATCAAAATCAATACTTAGGGGAGCAGTGATTCTTGTGAACATGGAAAAGTGCCTGTAAAATAACAAATGTGACTTTGACCCTGAGCAAAATTTGGTAAAGACCCCATTAGGTGATAATGCAAACCTCCGAACTGACCAATACTGAAGGAAGAGCAGCAATTCTTGTATAAAGTGGACAGACGGATGCTTTGCTATGGCTTTAGCTCATTGATCCTTCAGCTGGATAAGCCAAAAAGAGGGCTCTATTCACTTAATTTGCACACATCTGAAGTCTCTCAGCAGCTTTAAAACACGTTTTTTGCACAAAGAAACTTTAGATTTCATCTCCCTTTACTCCTGCTAAAAGTAATTCAGCAGGGAGGGATCTTTTTAATGACCACTTTGAACAGAGGGAATGATAACAGTACATGAAAGAAGTGCCTTCAAACCTCACATAGGCACCAACTTAAAATACTGTAAATCTGTCCTTTGATTGGACAGTGACCCATGCGTCAGTCACGGTGTTGAGGTACATGCTTATGAAATGGATGCACACACAACCACACACACACTACTGCACACGCACACACCCTACAGCCTGCTCTCTGTTACATTTTCAGAATGACTCATCTTTCCTATCACATAATCCTTTGAGATAAACTGCTTGCACAGATGTGACATACAACAAAGAATTAACTCATAGTACACTTTGCTCCTTTCTGCTCAGCTCTCACAAAGCTCAGTCTCTGAACACTTTACAGAACACCAGAAGATCCGTTTATAAGACAAAATAAGCTGCTTCTGCCTCCCGCTGCTGTTCAGTGTGCTAATATGGATGCATACAGTTTGATTGGCTCTTGATATAGATTGCCAAGTTTACATCTAAGAACACTCATGTGATTTCAGGGTCTGGACTCTGAACCATTGCAACACCTTGATTCTTTTCTTTTTCAGCCATTCTGTTGTAGATTTGCTGCTGTGCTTGAAAACATTGTCTTGTTGCATGACCCAGTTCCTGCCAGGCTTTACCTGCCAGACAGATGGCCTCACATTTAACTCTAGAATATTTTGGTAAACAGGAGTTCATTTTAAAGTTAGTGACTGAAAGGAACCTAGGTTCTGTGACAGCAAAATAAGCCCAAACCATCACTCCTCCACCACTGTGCTTGAGGGTTGGTATGAGGCGCTTGCTCTGATAAACTATTTTTGTTTCTCTCCAAACATCTCTGTCAAAAGCGCATGGCTCCCTTTCAGCTGCAACTTTGCAAACCTAAGTCATGCTGCCATGTTCTTTTTAGAGAGAAGAGGCTTTCTTCCAGCAACCCTTTCAAACAAGCCATATTTGTTCAATCTTTTTTTTTAAAAGGCACCAATGCTGCAGGGTAGGACAAGGACTACAGTTGCCAGCTGCAGTCGTAGACAGTGGAGTCAGAGTTCATTCACGGGATGAGAGCCTCACTGGAGAGGCAGCTGATTAATCAGTTATAGTTTTTTCACAAGTACTTGGCAAACGAAATATCTGCAGAGGAGAAACCCTTAACTGCTATTATTCAGAGGCTAGAAATGCATCCAAATAGCACTTGTCAACTGTTTTTACCTGCCAGTTTTATGGCCTGTCTCATGTAAGTTCATAGAAATCCAGTAGACACCTATCTACCATATCTTGCACATTTCCAACTCTCTGCACCTCACTGTGTTACTTTTGAGCTGCTATAACTAGTGAATTTCTCCACTGTGAGATCAATAAAGTTCTATCTTATCTTATCTTATCTTATCTTATCTTATCTTATCTATGCTCATTAAGATAACAAAAGGTGATCAAAGGGCACTTATTCCCAGCAAGCCGGAAAAAAACAACACAAAAATACAAACAAAAGGAGTTCATACGAGTTAAAAAGCTCAGCTAAAAAGCTTTTTATAACGCAAAAAAACCTCTCTGGATTTAAAGCAGGTAACCTTTCCTATCACTTCTCCCTATCTCAGCACTAAATGCTTCAGCACCCTGAAATGAAGTCAAAGCTCTGGTAACAAACACGTGTAATGCGATTTTACCCTACAACAGCCCAGCCTGCAAACACATCCAGTCACATGGCAGTGATATTTGAGTAGTGAATCTATGAGCTTCATCAGTGTCCAGACACCGCAAAACATATCTTCATCACCTCTTCATTTGATATTGCAGCCTTTTTACTGAAGAGAGGAGATGCTCATTCACATCCTCTGATGCAATTTAAAACTATGGCTAATAATGGAGAGATCTGCTGGCTCAAACCTGGGGTCTGTATCCATGAGCTGCCCACATTTCCCTAAACTGCCCCTGTGCTCATATAAGATTTCTGCTGCTCTGGCAGATTTTCCTGTCATTCCTGGCCACGACTCTGCTACTGGAGATGAATACTACAAGATCTTGTTACATACAAGTTCTTTTTACACAGTCAAGTAGACAGACAAGCACGCTCACAAACCAGTGCACATACACTCACATTATTTTAGAGAGATAAATGCATGCATGGGAACACTGAGATGTCTGCAGCATGTTGTTTTGTGCGCACATGCATGTGAATACAGATGTATGTGTGAGTGTGCACGGAGTACCTGCATTGTGCTTTGCCAGATACTTGTCTTTGTACTGCTTCTTCTTCTTGCCAAACCAAGTACAGCTGGCCTGCTGCTCCTGCTTGGTCTTCTCCATGGCTATACACGCCACCCGCCTACCGCAGAAAACAAACAGCTGACAGTTAATGTTGGGTTGAAGCACTGCAGGTTTTGACACAGTTTTAGCAACATGGGGTAAAGCCATGTTTGCACCTGAACAACCAGAGGGTCTACGCTCGCAGGTGGCTTATTTTCTCTTCTGCCTCTATTTTCTCTGAAAATCCTACAAAGCTTAGTGTCAACAGAGCTCAAAACCTCAGAGAAAAAACTGAATCGTTAAAGTTGAAAATAGTTCAACTTTTGCAAATGATGAAAGAGTCAAGGGGGGGGCGGGGGTGGGGGGTAAAGATGGAATCATCAGTGGAATCGTGACAGAACCAAAACTATTTGATGGAGGACTTTTTAGAACATTTTTAGCCATACTTCTGTGACTATTCATTCGATCTGCACGAAACAAAAGCCAAATTGATAGTGGGATCATATACTTTCATGGTGACAGCTACATGCAACAGCTGCCCCCACAAATGATAATGCAAAAACTATCTGATGAAAGATTTTGAATTTGGGCACAGTGACAGACCTCAATGGGATCTGGAAGAGATTAGATTTTCAGCCATTCTGAAAATACAGATTGGCCACCAGGTGGCGTTTTCTGTAAAATTTTTAGCCATTTCTCTCTAACTATCCATCTAACCCGCACAAAACAAAAACTGAAACTGAAAGTGTGATCATATACTTTCAAGGTGACAGCACAAGTGCCGTCTGTTGTTGCTGCATCAGAAATGGGTAAAACATGCTGAAATTTTCCTTGGGAGTGACCAAGATGGGCAAGATAAGAAATGAGTACACCAGAGGGACAGCTCAGGTTGGACAGAGGGAAAAGAGGAAGACCACAGAGTAGTGAAGGAGGACATGACGAAGGTCGGTGTGACAGAGGAGGAGGTAAAGGACAGGGTGAGCTGGAGGCAGATGATCCACTGTAGTGACTCCCAAAGGGAGCAGCCAGAGGAGGAGGAGGAGGAAGAAGAAAGCAGGGTGACTCCTGTGGTTTTAAAAAGAAATCAGAATCTACAGAAATGACTCTTACTTCTCAACTTAATTATGAGCTCAGTAAATATGTTACAAGCTTTCTTCAGTGCGGTGTTATCTTCATTTTGTAGCTTAAGATCCCAGAGAACCAGCGTATTCTTTAGGGCATGGCTAACCTGTGATATGGATGTAATAGTCCTGAGTTTCTCAGTCAGACTTGTTGCTTTTCTGCCTTGGTTGTACATAACTATGCTCAGGAGTCATCTTTACCATAAGCACATTTTAAAGCCTGTTTTAGATGTTCCTTACTAACCAAACTAATAAGTGCAAACAACAGTTGATCAGCTCAACCCTCTCATCCAAAAATGGTCACCTCTGTCTTCAAAAGATCTCCAAAAAACTATCCTCATCTTTACATTCTATGGATTATTCTCTGGAATGAATAGGCCCCGGGATTTTGTTTAGTGGAAACATGGCTTTTGTCTTTATGTCCTTATGTGTATCAGTGTGTTTTGCTCCCTCTCACCATTCCTGCAGCTCTGGTGATGGGATGAGGCCGGCCGTGCCATTTTTAGTATTCTCCAGCTTGCCCTGCCACCAGTTGTGATCATCCTTGGATATGATCTGGATGATGTCGCCCACACGGAAGCGGATGCCGGCCTCCTTGCAGGGGATGAGCTCATCTTTGGAGGGGTCGTATTCAAACTGAGCCCTCACGTAGATCTGTAGTGAAAAGTGCAGAAGTTAGTCTGTAAGTAAGTCAGCTGTAAAACGCAGATGATGCGAGTGCTGGGAGAGGTGCAGAGAAACGAAAAGATAAATGTGGCTAGATGGTGTGTTTTGTTTTGCGCATCTTGACAGCTATGCCTGGAGTAATGAGCAGTGGATTCTCAGAGGGTATGGGATCATGGAGCGGGGGTTTACTGTTGCCAAGTTGGAAGGTAGTTTCCAAGGGAGGGCTTTCTGCAGCGAAAATAAAACCAGACGCCGCTGGGCCATTAATGAGGCTCTCAACACTGGTAATTACGGCACAGGCATTGTTTATGTGTACATTAGATAAAACTGTAGTCGTTAGTCTGCTTTAAAACTTTTCTAATCACACAGCTGTTTGTCGCCATTTTACACTGTGTGAAGAGAGTGAGCTGGTAGAAATGTTTCAAACAAAAGTGCTTTTTATTTTCCATTATTGGGGAAGTGCGGGAAGGGCTGTTTCTTACCTTAACTGACATTTTGTCCTTGATTGGAGGTCTGGGTACAATCTAGGATTTGAAAGCATCACACACATCATGCAGCAAAACGGCTATGCAATGTCTAAACAGAGGTATGGTGGCCAAGGCCGGTGAAAGGGAGGAAGGTTGGGGGTTGATCGTAGGATGACAGAAAGTAAGCTTCACCCTTGTGACGCGTTACACATTAACTTCCCATTGACATGTGGTAAATTATGAGACAATTCAGTGGCACTTAAGCTCTGCATCACACTGCACTGCCAGGCTTGCAGTACAGTGTGATCTGTTGTGGTCTCCACTGCCCTCTGCTGGTGTATTACCTTTCTGATGACACTTAGCTTTGAATGTGTCTCACAGCACTGCAGTTTTTCCCAGTTGCTTTGGCTCAGTTCTCAAATGACAGCTGAAGTTGTTCTGAGACATTCAGACAAATTACCGACAACAGCTCACAAAAAATTTGGGTTTTATACAGGACTGTGCAAAAGTTTTGGGCACCCTTAATTTATATTTATATAAAGGGCCAGACTTTCAGCAGTAGCTCTCCAGGTCTTCTGAAGGTCTTTTAACGCTGTTCTTTGGATACTGGCTGTTTGTTCACTCATTTTCAGTTCAGTGGCACTGGCATGGTGTGCACTATATCCTAGAAAGAAAAAAAAAAATCGGGGGAAACTGGACAAGTGAAGGAAATAGCAGGCCTAAAAAGCTATCAACAGCAGATGAACAGCATCTGAAGGCCAAGTTCTTAAGAAACAGGAAAGAAATCAAGCAAAAACCTGACATGGGACCTGAGAGATGCATCTGGCAGATGCAAATTACACACTGGACTGAAAATCAGTGGTAACAGGTCTTACGGAGTCATGGATGGACCGCAACATTATTGAAGCAGCGTGGGATCATCTTGACAGAATGGAACAAAAGGCAGCCAACATCCAAAGAAGAGCTTTGGAATGTCCTTCAAGAAGCCAGGTGAACCTTTCCTGAAGACTACTTAAAGAAACGATAACAAAAGTTCAGACTGAGTTGACTTTCATGTTTGTCACTCTGCAAACTCTGCATTTTTAATTTCCCAGGGGAACCTCCCGAGGGATCAATAAAGTTCTATCTATATCTCTCTATCTACTGTTTTTGCCTTATGTACTGTATTTCCATGTTATGTTTGTATGTTTCAATGAATTGCTGAACCCATTTTCTAGCAAAATATAAATGAATGATGTGTGCCCAAGACTTTTGCACAGTACTGTATGGCTACATATGAGCAAAATAGATAATGTTTCTATAACCTGAGTAGTAAGTATGCTAACATTATTGTGCAAGGCATCACATGCTCTGCTGAGCCCACAGCTGGAAGTGATGAGTATGAGTACTGGAAAACATATTTATAGGACTTGAGTGCAACAGAGTAGTTCTAATATGTAATCACAGTGTAACCTAACTTTTTACGGGGGAAACAGTCTGTCCTTGGAAAGGATAAGGTAAGAGGCGGTGTAGTAAGAGGAAGAATACAGGATGATACCGAAGAATAAAGAGGATTACTTTGTTATGATACAAGGGAGAGCATGAGGTGTGAGGTCAAAGAAAATCTGTGGCCGGAATGACAGGCTGCCCGGTGATTCCCAGCAGTGCTTTGTTACTGCAACAGTACCATTAGAGTGAACAACTATCGATCAGTTGCCCTCACATCACATGGGCTGAAGATGCTGGAGAGGCAAGTCTTGGTGAAAACATCCCTTGGCCTTCTAAAGTTTGCACAGAGATCAAATCTGGGAGTGGATGATCTACATCTACATGCTGTGGAGAGCTTACGTCCATCTAGAATGGCTGCACAGTGAGGACCACCCATTTTAATTTCTCAAGAGCATTCAACACAATCCAGCTTCTGCTGCTGAGAGAGAAGCTCCTTAACGACTACCCGACAAACAGGCTGCAGTACATGTCTGATTTGGTGATGTGCAGTACAGGAGCTCCACAAGGGTCTCCATTCCTGTTCACCTTTCAGTTATACCACCTCCAGAAAATGACAATTCTGCAATGGTTGCATGTATAAGTGATTGACAGAATGAGTACAAAGCACTAACAGATGATTTGGTGGAGGGGTCATCCGTTTCTGAATGTGAATATGACCAGAGAGATGGTGATCAACTTCAGAAGGAAGAGGACAGCTACATGGCCCATGTCTATCCTGGGACAGGATGCTGATATGCTGGAGGAGTGCAAGTACCTGGGGGCCCACATCGACGACAGAAGGAACTGGAAGACCCTCAAAGTGGTTGCATACGAGAAGGCGATGAGCAAGTTCTATTTCCTAAGGAAGCTGAGATCCTCCAACATGTGTCTATCAGTCTGTTGTGGTGAGTACAGAGGACTTGTGTGGTCTGCTGGGGAGAAGCTGACTCTGTGACTGGCTGCAAAGTAGACACTTTTAAAGCTATGGTGGAGAGAAGGTTTCTGAACAAGCTGTTCCTGTCTGCTCTCTGCACCACTTCCTGGACAGGCAGTAGAGCATTCTCTCTAACAGACTGATTCAGCTGTTTTTTGTGTTTATGTGACACCTGCCTCATGATTGCTGGAGAACTTCTGTTACTGTTTACTATCTTCTCATACACAGTTTCTCTCGCTCTGTCTACAAAAAATGACTGATTCATTAGTCACACCTACCACGAACCACACAAAAATCCTCAAACACACACATTGCTTGAAGATGAAGTGGAGGATTATTCAGTCTGATGAGCAGATTAGCATAACTGCTTGCTCAGCTTCTGTGTGTGAGTGTAACCTATGTCATATTATGTCACTTCAGAAATTATAATTTGCTTGATGGAAAAATCAAGAAAATGTGATAAAATGTCTCATTCCCAGTAATCAAATAGTGATTCTACCATGCTCTGAAACTGTAAATCTCTAATGTGTTTAGCCATACTAGTTTTTCCCTCCACTCCAAGACTTTGGTCTAGAGTTCAATATCTTGACAACTACTGGAGGAGTTGCCATTTAATTTGACCATCTGTTTAGGGTTTCCAGTGCAGAAATATTCCTAATGATTCTATCAAGCTTGTTAGGTTTGTGGGATGCTTGGCGTGATGGTCACTAAAGTACTTGCAGAGGAATCCCTGACTCATGTATGCTTTGTGTTGATGTAGTACTAAAGAGTGTGCGCATTATCTCCTTTTTTTTGTGCTCAAACTTCCCATCAAGAGGGCCAGTATGATCCATCTTGATTGAGTTGGTTCTGCGTTGGAGCACCAATCCATGCCAGTAAGTGGAATTGTGGGATTTTGAGTCATTGTGCGCTGCGTTGATTAAAATTTTTAATCAAATTAATCATGCAAATTAATTAACGTGTTGATTTTGACAGCCTTAGCTGCATATTGCAGGTCTATGTTCTGTTTTCACATTGCATGTTTTTCGTATTGATAGTCTACATGTTTTGGTGTGTGTAGAGAACATGTCCGTCCATCATTCCTTTCTTTATGTTACTACGTTACATGTTGTACAATCATTGGAGGAAAAATGCTTTTCCAAACACAATACCAGCAAGTGTAAGTGCTCTTTTTATTGACCAAATATAATGTGAATTCAATTTGATTCACAATAGCAGACTTCTTGAGCAAAATAAAGTCCATTTAACGCCATATATTCCTCGCAGGATAAGTGCTACAGAAAAACATGCAGACTTTTAGGAAATAAGATGAGATACATTTTCACAATCCTGGTTTGCACAGTGTCAAAGGAACTGAAGGGGCAATTACTTATTTGATGACAAATAACAAATTTGACAGCTTAAAGAAAGGTTTTTGGGTGACAGGCTTTGGCTGGTCATCTACATTGTTTTGGGAGCCGTTTTGGGAAATTGCTACCTGGTGTTGGAAAAGTTAAAAAAAAAAATCAAGACCAAAGAAACTGAGAAAAACTGCAAAACAGTGAGACAGCCATCATTTTGGATAAATATTGCTGGATTAGCTCATAAGAAATGAAGGATGTGTCAGGAAGGTGTACACACATAACAGCACTGTGATTGGATGAGGGTTATGGGAGACCGTTAGGAATGATACAGTATTTTAGTTGTCACAGATGCTGTCCTTACAGCTACTAAACCATCATGTCAAATGTTACTGCATGAATTAATATGTGACTGGGGATCAGTTGTTAGGGGTGATCTTTGGGCTCTTCAAGGTTCAACAATGCCTGTGCCATTGTTACCAAAGAGTCTGAAAGAAGACTGCGAAGTGCTGACGACAGCAGTGGTCACTGACATTAGGTCTACTGTTTCTATGACTAAAAAAATTCAAGCAGGTACTCTTCTAGCAAAGGTCTGACCTGGGGTAAGAATCTTGCCGGATCCAAATTATACTCAGTGAAATTTAAAGGACAAAACTCATTGGTGGAACATCTTACTGCCAGTATCCTTTGCTTTCTGTCAATGTTAATGTTGGATACATTTAAGAATACACTCATCAGTGATGAAAAATGTATCCTGACTGTATAAACATAAATTATATGAAGAAAATCAAACCCAGGGCTGAGGCTGGTGTGTATGGCTTTTTAAAATAAAAGCTTAACAAAGTAGCTGTTGCCGAGTCTGTGATCATTCTCAGCCATATGTAAGTGCTAAACCAGTTGTGTCAAACATACGGCCTGAGGCCCACAACTGGCCTGTCAAACGGTCTAATCCGGCCCACTGGATGGCTTTGAAAAATGTAAAAAATTACAAAGGAGGGCGCCATACAGGTTGAATTTTTAACTGCATTATTATCAGTTTTACAGCCTTCTTACTGACAAAGATGTTCCCAATGACCTGTCATACAGCAAAGTAAGTTAATCATTAAATGGCAGAATTTAGGGTTTTTTATTGTTAGCATTCCTTCAAATAACAGAATAGTTGCTGTTTTTTTCTACTATTTAATGTAGAACCTTGTTTTTTTGCAGGTAGTATACAGTAAAAAAGCACATTTTTTGCAAATTATCAGAAAAAACAATCCAGATAAATCCAGTGCTTTTTTCCTATTTTTTACATATTTATTAATTAAAGCTTAAGCCCAAAGAGATGTGCTAACAGTTTTCTTTAATTTACTACAACAACATTTATTTAGAAAGTATAAAAACTGGGTCTTGTAAGTTGAAATTTAGTTTCTTTATCTTAAGATATCCCAGGAGTTAAATAAGTAGCTAACCACCAAAGTGAAAGAAAAAGGAGCAATTTGGAGGTGGGTTTTGTAGGTTATTAGGATATAGTTGCTCTGGTCCAGCCCAGTTCAGGTTAGACTGTCTCAATGTGGCCTGAAATGTTAAATGAGTTTGACAGCAGAAGACAACAAGACCTGCTTGAGCTTGCACAAAATGTATGGCTGTCCCTGCAATGAAAATACGGACGTGTTTATCCCTTCTGTACCTGTCCAACACTGAGTGACCACTGCAGCGTGACTTCCCTTTCCAAAATCTAGCAGAGGGGTGGTGTGGTTGTTAGAGGGTACAGATGAAGGGAGAATGATCACAAAGACGTGTGTGTGTGTATGTGGGATGCGAGCAACAAAATTGGTCTGCATCTCTGGTTTCCTGGGACATCCACAGACTGACTGCTTCCCTCTTTGACTGAAAGGGAAGCATTATGTTCCCCAAATCAATAAAACTCAATTTCCCCAAACATCCTCCAAACAAAGCCCAATTTGAATCCAGATGCACAGCGTCTGCTCCTCCTTTCAGCCTGATGAAAGCTGAACAGCTGCACCCTGTTTTTGTTGCAAATTGCAGAACTTAAACATAATGCATTTTGACATGGGGCCAGAATTCAATATTTCTTCTTTTAAAAGGTAATCTTTTTTACATTTTCCTTACTATCAACAAATCTCACAAAAAGAACAAAGAAACCCAGTACACTATTAACTATTAGTTTTGTCTGTTTATCCAAAGTCTGATTTCACTTTTTCCTCTCTGCCAAGGAACTCCATTAAGCTGTGGAGTTGCTCTGGGTTCTATGGTAAATATTTCAAAACAGAATAGGTTAACATGGGTTGAGAAGGCCCTCTTAGGAACAATTTTACTCTACAACTCTAGATACTTTGAATATTGGCATAATATTTAGGCAAGCAGTATGCTTATGTGAACACTCAAGAGGCTGATTACATCATCATAAACTACAAATTTATTATTAAAGAACAAAATGTTGAATTTTGTGTATAGGCTTTTCCCCTATTCCTCCTGCAGAGATTACAGGGGTGAGGTTGTGGTGGTGTTACCCGGGTTTACTTTATTGAAGCCGCAATAGTTATTGACACACTGGTCACTGTTTGAACCGTGACCTCAACATAGTGTCAAACATTTAGGGAGAATTCATCTGTGCGAGTTTCAGGCTTCAACGTCCTCACCTCTGACTCATTTTGAATGGAGTGAAGTCACATGTTGCCAGACTGAATTGTGGTTCTGTTGCTTTGCTTGCCATGGAAAAAAGAGGATATTCACCTTTAACTTCTAACTGTCGTCACAGGTATATATAACCAAGCAGCTAACCATGCAGTCTGGCTTTACAACAATTTGTGAAAGAATGAGTTGATTCTGTGATGCCACTGTTGCAGCAAGACAGTCTTCACTCCTAGATATCCGCTGTCTACTGTAAGTGGTATTATTGCAAAGTTAAAGCATTTAGGAACCACTGAAACTCAGTCACAAAGTGGCAGACCACGTAAAGTTAGAAAGTGGGTTAGCCGAGTGCTGAGGTGAATGGCGTGTATAAGAGGCCAACACTGCTGATTCAATAACTGCAGAGTTCCAAACCTCCTCTGGCATTAACATCAGCATGCAAGCCTTACATCACTAATTACAATGCCAAGCATTGATTGGAGTGGTGCAAAGCCCACTGCCACTGGATTCTGGAGCAGTGGAAACTTGTTCTGTGGAGTGACCAATCATGCTTTGCTTTTCTTTTTAGGTCTGGGTTTAATGAATGTCAGGAGAACATTCCCTGTCTGACTGCATTGTGTCCTCTGTAAAGTTTGGTGGAGGAGGGATAATGCTATGGAGTTGTTTTTATGGGGTTGGCCTGAACCCCTTAGTTCTAGTGAAGGGAAATCTTAATGATTCAATTTAAAAAGACATTTTGGACAATTCTATGCTCCCAACTTTGTAGCAACAGTCTGGGGAAGGCCCCTTTCTCTTTCATCGTTACTGTGCCCCAGTGCAAGCAAGGTCCATAAAGGCTTGGTTGGATGGGTTTGGTGTGGAAGAACTTAAATGGCCCTCACAGAGCTCTGACCTCAACCCCGTGAAACAACTTTGGGATGAACTAGAGTGGAGATTGCGAGCCAGGGCCTCTCGTGCAACATCCTTGTCTGACCTCACAAATGCTCTTTTGGATGAATGGGCAAAAACTCCCACAGACACGATCCAAACTCTTGTAGAAAGCCTTCTCAGAGGGGTGGAAACTCTAAAACGAGGACCCACTCCATATTAGCGCCTATGGATTTAGAATGGGATAGCATAAAACCTCCTGTCAGGTGTTTGTCCTGTTAGGTGTTTGCCCATGTAGTGTATCATCTTTTCAAACTGTTGAAGCAGTTTCCCTCTGTGCCATTTAGGATTCCCTATCCTCCTGTTCTGCACTGATATTTCATAGAGATACTTTCAGAGAGTGACCTGCAAACAGGCCAGAGAACTTGTGATATCACACAGAACTCTCACCTTCTGGATTTCTGGTTTCATAACGGGGCATTTTCAAGATAGTCCAGAATGAAATTGGCTCTATAGAGCTATAGCTCAAAAACGTAAACTTCATGCAGTAATGATATTTCTTTGGCCAACAATTATCAAGTTCTTGATAGAAGGATTTGATACCAATACTCATATATATTTAAGATTTTTTTACAGGTTTCTTTAACAGTAAAACACCACTCTGTAAGGTATGCCACAGCACTGTGAGTCACTTCTTGATTTCAGGCATGAAGCAAGATGCAACAAAGAAGTGCCAGCTGCAGCATCTTGATAAAACCTTCAACCACCACAACCAGCTGCTTTTTATAGACTAATGTTGTGGTTTAAGATGCTTCTACAGGCTTGCAAAATGGGTGCCACTGAGAGTGTGGCCTGTCATAAAGCTTTAACAGATCAAACAGCATTAGCTTAAATGAAGAAATATGCCACCCATGAAAAACTTCGGAAGTTTAAGTGTTTCTGGTCAACTATGGAGCTCATTGGCACTCAAGAATAAGCTACGTCAGGTTTAGATTCTTACCAGTAGGATACTTTTACTGTTGGAAATCAGTCAGTGGTCAGTCCAAACAAAACTGCCTGACTTATATGAAACCAAATTAGACGGATGAGTTTGGTGAAGCAGAAAAGAGGGCTTGGGAGAAATAGAGACACACACTTCGGTGTAAAGAGGAGCGGTGCAAGCGTTTGTGAGTGCAGGTGAGTGACTTAATTACCTGTCGACCCTTGGGCTGGATGGTGGACGGCAGGTCCTGTGAAAGTGAACCGTTGACGACAAAAAGAAAGGGTTAAGAGAGATACAAACACTAGACTAGAAAACAAACACTCATTTCTTTTGGACAACTTTTACATGCAATCTAGACACTGCTCTTGACAAAAAAAAAAAAAAAAAAAAAAATTTAAAAATGTAAAAAC
>VUQH01037889.1:0-17066 GCA_015106775.1 Etroplus canarensis | reverse complement strand
GAAGGGGGAGCAAAGTGTGCCTGTAGATGTGAGGCACGTATTTGCAAAGGCAAATCTACTTCTTGATGGAATGAAAGAAAGAAGAGAAGAAAACCACTAAAGTATTGATCCCGTCAGGCTAGTATCTATTCAATACCAACATTGGCATCAATACTATTGATACTTGGACTGTCAACTGTATTCCTGATGTTCCCTTTTCACTTTTACGGGTTGTCTATCAGTTCAGCCCTCTGTAGGTTAATAATGTTAATTACTACCAAACAATATTGCATCCTTTCATGTCAGTATAGATATCCCACATGATTTTTTCCCATTGAGATCTGTTGTGTTCTTTTAATTTTTTGAGCAGTTGCTAATTTTTTGCTACGTTCATTTGAATCTGAACACTTGTTCCATGTCCAAAATCACACTGAAAACATTTAACAGCCATATATGTGATGGACCTCATTGTTCTCGCATGGCAACAAGCTTTAAAGCTGAAGCTCAAGGTGGTTAGGGTAAAGCTGTAGACATTAGTAATCGTGAAAGTGCTGCAGAGGAGAATGCTTGGCAACGTGTCACAGTGAGGTTGGGTGAAGGAGAGAGTGAGGTACTATCCTGGCTGGATCACTGCTGTCCCCTGGTGTGGGGTAGAAAGGCACACCGAGAGGATAAAAATCTGCAATGAGTGTGTTTGCTTTCTAATGGTCCTGCAGTGGAGAATCTGAAAACACATTAGCTAAGAGACTGTCATGAGCACTTGGTTCTTCAGTGAAATCAAAACAGAAGAGAGCATGAGGCGTGAAACAAAAACACCATTTGTCTTGCTAATTACTGTGCTGCAACACAAAGTCACCATCCTAATGCCACCAAAGTGCATGTGCAAAAAAGAGGATTTTTCTCTAATGAAGCATGAACATGGCTGAGAAGCAGGCGAGTGCCAAAAATAGACCTCCTCATACAGTATTCAGATACATTGTGCAGCTATTTATAGCACTCCCTCGACTCCAGAATTAGGTTATTTGGGGTTTATTACATAATTAACATTTGATATTGCTGCTATAAAGCAGTAGTCTCTGCTGAAAACTATGAAACAACATAATTGTAATTGCCTTATTATAGATTCAAAAATCTGTCTCATTAGGGAGAGAGAGGGCACTGATGGAGCTGAGGTAATCACATGCAAAATTATGAGGAGGCATGTGCCGTGATGTGTTTAGTGGCCCTACACTGCCTGCTGTAAAATGCATGTCGCTGGAGCTGATACATATTTTATTATATGGCTCTGCATTCACCGAGAGCTTATCTCAAATCTCTCTCTATAAAGTGGGGGTTGTTACCAGTGCTGGCAGTGACTTCCATGTCAGCAGAAACTAAGTTTATTTGAGCCCAAAGATAAAGTATGCTACTAAACTGCCTATGCAGAGAAGAAAACAAATGTTTTCTTTCTTATAACACACCCATAAACACGAAAATTAGAATGAACATAATATAGTCGATTAACTTTTCCTGGCGGCATAATGGAGCACAGAAGGCAATCAATGAGAATAATGATGCAGTAAATGTTTTCCCAGCACCAAACAAAGTGGGGGAAATAAAAAAAAAAAAGTTGATGGAACATAGAAAAAGGCTGACGCTAAAGAAAAGGGAAACAACAGTGCTTGAGCTGCAGTGAAAGTCTGCATGGATTTGGTCCATGTGAACTGTAAAAACGTGCAAATTGTTTAGAGTGGAGAAACAGCTCCTTGTGAAGAGCCTGAACACTGAATAATTTGAACACATAATGTACTCACACCAACCAGATGTCCACAGGAATAGTAAAAGAGAAACTGATGTATAGTTTTATTACACTGGTTAGATTGGTAAATGCATTGTAATGTGATAACACTAATCTTGCAGAATGCCATCCCTCCAATTTCTTCTGCTCACCTTTGTGTGGAGCAGCAGGTGTTCCTGCCCATCTCAGCTGGGGTAACTCTGGACAGCTTGCCAGTCTGTCTGAGAATGTGCAAAGTCCACACAGAAAGATAACAGCAAGAAGGTGCTTAAATTCAAACCCAGGACCTTCTTGCTATGACACAACAGCATCTGCACTGGGGTGGCATGTCCCCCTACTGCAGAATGGTTTTAGGGAAAACGTTACTTGTATGTTTTTCAGGAAGAAGGTATTTAGCATATATAAAGTTTGGAACCGAGCATATAACTCTCAAAGGCTCACAAGAAAACATATTTCTGCCACACAACCTTATTTTTTCTGTTTGCTGAATTCTTCTTATTGTCATATAAGATTAAATAAGACATATCTGCAATGATAAGGGGGTTTTCAAACAGCCATTGCACTGTTTTAAGCTCACATGCCAAGGATAAGAGAAGTCTAAAATAGAATAATTATATTCATGCTAATTGCAATGCTTAACTAATTCGTTTCCAATTATTTTTCACTTTGAATCTATAAGTTAAACAACAGTAGCTTAACGCAATATGATTCTGCTGAGATAGAACAATAATCAGCTAATTTAATTAACTGTAACTCAATCTAAAGCCTCATGTCATGAGTGTAGGAATGATTCAGACCAGTATACCTCGCATTCCCCTCCTCCAGTTTTAGTGGGTTTTCTTTTTTTTCTTTGTATTCAGGTTGCAACCTTCTGGGTTGATGTTTGAGATAGTCTCACTTGATCTATCCTCGGTTTTCTCATGAGTGTTATGCAATCGACTGAAGGGGTCATGCATGAACATATAAACACACACAGCAGAAATATTGGTAGGATGTGTGTTACTCACTCGATTTACACCATCAGGACTTTGTACTGTGAAATCAAAGCAGACGTGTTTGTTGTGTTGCCATCAGCTGATCTGGCGTTGCCCCGAATCCCTCGGTTTGTAAAAATTCAATGGTAAAACAGGAGCCAGGTGCTATTAAAAGTTTTGGCATGACTGTTTTGTATGTGCCATAGTGCATCTCCATTACTATCATTAGTAGTATCAAGCTGAAAATTTCAGTTTCAGTGCCTGTTTTTTAATTCTTATAATTTGTATTTCCCATTTTCCAGCATGCTATAGATGCTGTGAGCGCAGGAGTGAGTCCTATTGGAAACACATCTTATGATTCCAGTCACTGGGACCTGGGCAGTGCCTTCTTCTTCGCTGGAACTGTCATCACAACCATAGGTAAAAGTTATAGTTAATTCTCCCTTTAATACTCTAATAAAGGATAAATCTGCTATTGCTGACAGTTCATGCAATTTCCATTTAAGGACTTGTGAAGTATCAAAATTAATTTCGTCTTTCACTGTCCTTCATTACCTTTGTATTATATTTTGTATCTAAGAATAAGGCAGAATGAGGCAAACTCGAAACTGCACAGCAAATACATGCAAATACATTACACAGTATGAATAGATGATACAACATATGCAAGAGGGAAAAGTTTCTGGTTTTGTTGAACCTAAATAGCATTTTGTTTCTGCTGATCACTGAATGTTAGGCCTGCTTGTGTTTCATCATTCTGAAGGATATTCATTAAAATTTAGTCAGGTGTCCTTCTGTTGAAGAAGTAAAACCAAACTTATTATTATTATGCAGTGTATCATGAATGACTGTGACACAGTCTGTACTGTGTTTTTACTCTAAGTTGTCTCAACTTGCCCTTTGTTGTGTTTCAAAGACAATAATTTGTGACTGATTGCTGTTCTTTTTAAAATGAAAGCAAAAAGGCTTTGGGTGCCTGACTCTGATCAAATGGAACTGTTTTATATAACATGAAAATATCAAAGCTAGGGCATTACTGCTTTTATTCCCTCTATCAACTGTAGGTACCATTGTTTAGGTGGCTGAAAAAACAACATGTCCCAGTGGGAAAAATGAATAGAAAGACTAGACAGTTGTGCACATACGTATCCTTGCTCTTTTAGAAATATTTTACCTTGCTCCCTTGTGCTTTTTGTTCAACCTCTTAGCTTGGTTGTTATTCTTGATAATTAGCTTTTTATTTTGTTTGTGCATAGCTATTTCTTTTTTTTGTCAGCACAGAATATGCAACAGTGACCATTTCTGCCATTGTTGAAGAAATGTCTTCCCTCCTGTGGTGTACATATATGTCCCCAAACTTGTTTGTATATACTACCACCCCAGTTCTGAAAAGATTGAGATGCTGTGTAAACTATAAATAAAAACACAATGCAATGATTCACAAAAGAGCATTGAAATAATAATATCATCAAAAGTTTCTGACAATCTGGAAATGTCTCCATATGCAAGGGACACTGGTGAAAACCAGTATTGGACACTGGTGATCTTAAGGCCCTCGGGCAGCACTGCATTGCAAACAGGCATAAATTAATATTGGAAATCACTGCATGGGCTCACAAACACTTCCTGAAATCATCGTCTCTGAATGCAGTCGGCTGTGCCATCCACAAATACAGGTTAAAGCTCTATCGTGCAAAGAAGAAGCCATATGTGAACATGATCCAGAAATACTGCCATCTTCTCTGGGCCAAAGCTCAATTAAAATGGTATGAGGCAAAGTGGAAAATTGTTCTGTTTTCAGGCAAATCAAAATGTGAAATTCTTTTTGGAAATCATGGATGCCGCATTCTTTGGACTAAAGAGAACAGGGATCATCTGGCTTATTTTCAGTGCTCAGTTCAAAAGGCTCTATCCCTGATGGTATGGGATTGCATTTGTGTCTATGTTACTGGCAACTCAATCATCTGAAAAAGCACCATCATAAAATGGAAACTACGACAAAGAAGATCCAAGACTGTTGAGTAACTGGAATTCTATATCAGACAAGAATGAGGCAACATTTCTCTCCTAAAGGTCCAGAAGCTGGTCTCCTCAGTTCCCTGACATTTACTGATTGTTGTTAGAAGAGGAGATGCTACATAGTAATAAATATGGCCCTTTCTCAACTTTTTTGAAATATATTGCTGCCATCAAATTCAAGATGAGGTAGTATTTTTCATGAAATAGCAAAATGCCTCACTTTCAACATTTGATATATTTTTGATGTTCTTTTGCAAAAAAAATATTGCTTTATGAGATTATAAATCATTGCATTGAGTTCTTATTGATATTTTATGCATTGTCACAGCCTGTTAATTAGGATTACACTTCTGTTGAGAAAGTTAAAAATGCTACAGACAATACACATATTATGGCAATATTCCACAGGTAAAATAAGAGATACTGGGTAAAATGTATAGTAATCTGTGTCTCCTGTCTCACTCGTGCTCTTCTAGCTCCTTCATTGTACCTCCCTGTATCATAGTATGTCATTAATAATTCAGTTTTCTTCAAGGGGAATCTAATTATTGCCTCATTTACCTCAGGCCCTGCTCCTGAAACTAAAAGGTATTACATAAGGACTTCAATTGATTATGTTACATAAGAAGGTCTTGATTGTCTTCTGCTTCTCATCTTATCACTCACTATTCTTGGTCCTGCTTTGCATCTTTGTTTCTTGACCTTCATGTCCTGTTTCTTCATTTTGTCTCCCTACTTTTTTCTTCCCTCCTCCTCAGGTTATGGAAACATAGCTCCCAGCACGGAAGGCGGGAAAATCTTTTGCATCCTTTATGCCATATTTGGCATCCCTCTTTTTGGCTCCTTGTTGGCGGGGATTGGAGACCAGCTGGGGACCATCTTTGTGAAAAATGTCTTGAGAGTTGAGAAAATATTCAGGGTAAGATACAAGTAACAAAGTGTAATGTTTTTCTTTATTTGTGTTGTGTAAAAAGTCCCAGCATGCAATTATTAGTCTAATATTCAGTTCTTTTTAAAAAATTCTTATTTTATCATCAATAAGATATGTCAATATAGCCGTGTTTTCCTTTGGGAGTCGTGTATCTGTGCCTTTTGTGGATCCCACTGTTACCCTTACGTGATATTTTTAACTGCTTATATTGGTTGTAAATGCATCTCCTACTTTTTTCAGCAAAAACACAAGCAGATTAGCCAGACAAAGATAAGGGTGACATCCGTCATCCTGTTCATCCTGGCTGGCTGTATTGTCTTTGTCACCATCCCTGCTGTCATCTTCAAACACATTGAGGACTGGACCACACTGGAGGCTGTATACTTTGTTGTGATCACACTCACTACAGTGGGAATAGGAGACTATGTGGCAGGTAGAGCTATGAACCCAAATTTTGATCCAGTAAGCTGTTTTAATGAAACATTATGACTGTCCTGGCATTTTCCTTCCTCTCTAGGTGGAAACCGTAGGATCGACTATAAGAAGTGGTACAAGCCTCTGGTATGGTTCTGGATCCTTGTAGGTTTAGCGTACTTTGCAGCTGTCCTCAGCATGATTGGAGACTGGCTTCGAGTACTGTCTAAAAAGACCAAAGAGGAGGTGAGGCTGATCATATGCTTCTTCTGTCTGCACCATACAGCTTTATGTAGTGGGTAACAGTTTATATGTTACATTTTTTATGACTAATCTCTATCAAGTTTTAAGATGACCAGCTATCCAGTTGTTGCAAACTGCATTCTTACTGGCAGATGCCGCTACATCTCACACATTTGTCTGTTAAGTAAAAGCAACACCCATACTTAAAAGCATAAAAAGCAAATTTTGTTTTTTATCCTTCTGTAAGGGTTAATACACCAGTATGTAGAAGCTCTTTAACTGAAATGACATTTTAATGCTAAAATATAATTATTATTGTTAACCATGCATTTTCAAATTTACTGTTTTACAAAAAACAGAAAAAATAGTAAAGAACATTATTATTTCTTTAATTTATTGAATTCAAATTATAGTTATTTACTTGCATTTTTGACAGAAAAAAAGTTTTGGTGGTTGAATGGTATACTAGACTAATTCCTGACTTCTCTGAGAAGCCCAGAGAGCTGGCTCAAATTTGGGCATGAAAAGATGAATTAAGTTTGAAATTCCTCATTCCTATTTAAAATGGTAAAATGTAGAGAACTCACTGAAAATGAGAGACTACATTGAAGCAATTCAGGATGCTGTATTGTCTTTCTCATTTTTATGACAAGTGGCCATATATACTCTATATATATATGTATATGCCCACATATTGTCTTCTAATCCTTGCCTTATCATTTACTTATTGCATTGTTTTAATAGGTCGGAGAGATTAAAGCTCATGCTGCTGAATGGAAGGCAAATGTCCAAGCGGAGTTTCGTGAAACTCGACGGCGTCTCAGTGTTGAGATCCATGACAAGCTCCAACGAGCCGCTACCATCCGCAGCATGGAGCGCCGTCAGCTTGGCCTAGAGCAGCGAGCTCACTCCCTTGACATGCTGTCACCAGAGAAACGGGCTATGTTTGCCAGTCTGGATGCTAGCCGTTTCAAGACGTCCTCCCAAGAGAGCATTGACAGCAAACTGAACAACCTGAGGCTGAAGGGGGCCTGTGAACCATATGACCATCAGGGGAATGAGCAAACACCACAGACAGCATCTTCTTCGGAGGAAAATCTTTTCAACCTGCGATTTGGATCCCTCAGCAAGCTGGCCAGGCGCAACAAGAACCGTGAACTGCGGAGAAACATTCCTGAAGATGCTCGAAGGGCGAGTTTAGGCATAAACAACAGCAGTGCCATGCTGGGGGTGGAGAGGATGGAGGAAGAAGAAAGTGGGGAGCCAGATGAGGAAAACAGAGAAAGAAAAGAGGGAAACACCAGTCTGACAAACCTGTCACAGTACACTATGGAGCGTTCTAAGTTGAATGGATTCACACCAGAACAGGCCAAAGACAGAGAATGATTAAGTATTGAATGAAAAAACACTTCATCCACAGATAAGGAGTGTTGAGATAGGGAGAGTGAAAGATACTCAGACTCAGACTGAGAGCGCACAGTCCTTTAGATGTCAAGAAATGTGCCTTTCTGTTTCCTATGCTTAGATTGGAACTGCTCCCTGGAAGTCAGTCATCATACCATAACTATGGGAAGAAAATGTGTTGCCAAAAATGAATAAAACTGAAGATACAGAAGAGGCTATAGTTTAAATACCTCATTAAGATGTTGCTGTAAAATAGGCTACTTAAGAACTTTAATTTCTACCGGAGCAGTTTTGCTCAGCTCTGTTGTTTTTTGCCCTCGAGGCTCTAATGAGACACTTGGGCACTGACCATCTGTTCATGCTGAATCTTATTTTTTAACAATGTGGGCATGACAGCTTGGAGCTACATTCATGCCATTCATTGCCAGTAATATTATCGATCTACATTTTGTCATTTCACACTGTGGAGCTATTTTTAGCCCAGCAGGATGCTAAAACTGATTTTAACATTTAACGAATAAAAATGGGATGCTGTGTTTTTGCTGGATCAATAGACAGTATTTACCTAGATGACATGTAGAGTTATGGCTACATTATGTTTGGCTTCAAATATTTAGCCTGATGGCAAAAAATACTATATGCTAAGAGCTTGTGAAAACAATTTGCAGTGCATGGTAATTACAACAGGAACCATTGCGTTAATTACTGGCACAAACTAACTTAAAAGCTTGATATTGCAGCAGTCATAATGAGTGAAATGTACTTTTTTCATTAATAATTTGCTTGCTGAACACAGTAGAAGAGATGTGTCTCAGTAATGATTGTCACCATTTTCCTAAATGCGAATTTACACAGGCAAACATACAACACATATCAGTAATTTTAAACTCAAACACATTTGGATTTACATATTTTTTATGACATTCACATCATCGCAAACATGTTGAGAGTGCTTAAATGAATTTTAAATGATGAATGTGAAACAATTGATTTGTATTCACCAGGCATGTTTGCATAAATGTTTACTCTTTTTTTCTATCATTCAAGCACCCGAGTTGTATTTTTCATTGAATTGTAAAATATATTGAATATATTTTGTTTTTCTGTTTCTTTTTTACAACGCAGTCTAACATGGCTGTAATGTGTGAGGGATTTATGTATTTACTAGAGTTTTACTTCATTTTGACTTTATTTGCTTTTTAAAAACAGTTACTGACACTCAAAAATAACTTCAAATTTACCGGATGATTAAATGTTAAATTAAAAAAATTAACCTCTGGATAAAACCACTGGTGTACTTTGCATGCATTCCTCAAGGTAAACGCACACATTGATTGTTCTAGTAGCCTGATTATATTACATTAACCTCTCCGTGACCCTAACTTGTGACACATTGAGCAACTGTTTGTTGTGTACAGTTTATTTTTGTCACATTAAGTGTAGTGAGTGCCTTTTTCAAGGAAATAAATATGACAAAAGAAGCATCTTCTTTCTGTCTGTAAGTATTGATGAGAGAGAGCTGCTGAAGATTTGCCAGCTGCACATCTGTGATGTGAATCTCCCATTCCACCACATTGATCCCAAAGGTGCTCTGTTGGCTTGAGATTTGGTGACTTTTGAGTAAAATGAACTCATGGTCATGCTTAAGAAGCCAATTTGAAATGTTGTCCTACTGGAACCGCCATCAGAAAATGGGTACATTGTGGTCATAAAAGGATGGACACACTAAGCAACAAAAGTGATTCTTAGCTGGTAGTAAGGGGTCCAAAGTGGGACAAAAAATATCCCAAACACCATTACACCATAACCTGAACTGTTGATTTAAGGAAGGATAGGTCCATACTTTTACGTTGTTTATGCCAAAATCTGACCCTGCCATCTGAATGATGCAGCAGAAATTTAGAGTAATGAGACCGGGCAACGTTTTTTTTTTCAATCTTTTGTTGCCCAAATTTAGTCAGCCTGTTTGAATTATAGCTTCAGTTTCCTGTTCTTAGCTAACAGGAGTGGTACCTGGTGTGGTCTTCTGCTGCTGTAGCCCATCTGCTTTATTGTTCAATGTGTTGTGTATTTAGAGATGGTCTTCTGCATGCTTTGGTTACATCGAGGGGTTATTAGAGTTGCTGTTGAATTCCTACCAGCTTTAAGCAGTCTGGCAATTCACCTCTGACCTCTTGCATCAGCCAGGCATTTTTGAACACAGAACTGCTGTTCATTAGAGCACTTTCTCTTTTTTGAACCATTCCCTGTAAACCATAGAGATGGTTGTGTGGGAAAAACCCAGTAGATCAGTAGTTTCTGAAATACTCAGACCAGCCCATCTGGCACCAACAATCATGCCACCTTTAGTCACTTAAAGCACCTTTCTTTCCCATTAGGATGCTCGGGTTGAACTTAAGTTAATCATTTTGACCATGTCCACTTGCCTAAATGCACTGAGTTGCTGCAATGTGTTGGCTGATTAGATATTTGTATTAAAGAGCAATTGGACAGGTATACCTAATGAAGTGGCCGGTGAGTGTTTGCATACTAAAGAATAAATACAGTGGAAATAAATTTGGACTAACATAAAGGTAGCATGTAAACACACAAATCAATCTTTTTTTGTTCCCCTCCTCCTCCATAATGTACTCTGACCTTTCAGCTACAGGACACCCATGCATGCCACACATTCTATTGATAACTGTTGCTAATAAACCTTGCTTGAGAAGTTTTGAACCACACAAAACAGCGAAAGAGCAATTCCATTATAACTGGCATAATTACATAAAAGAACCGATTATTTTCCATCATAAGAAATAAAAAATGAGATTAAAATAGTAGTGTGTGAACATTAAGCAGCCTACTCTTACTCAGTGAGTGTGTTATTTTTCAGTTCTTCTTTACAAGATCTAGGCACATGTAAGTGGGAGCAGTCAGATTTCACTGGGTCTTTGTTCCTTTTCCTTTTTCCACACACAATTTCATCTTATAAATTTTCAAAAAGATAACATCATCACACTGAATTTGCCTTGGTGAAGCACTTGGCATTCATTATTAGGTTAGTGAATATTGCCGAAAGCTGAAGTCCTAGGTCTCCATTCATTCGCTTGCACCCTGTTTTAAAATCCAGCTCACAGCCCCACAAAAGTAGTGCCATAGAGACACAACTGTAAAAAAAGAGAAATAAACTGCATTAAATAGTTTGTGTTCAATGTGGCGCTTCCCTTCAGGAAATGGAGGTAACCTCATCCTGCTCCACCACCTCTTTGCTTTCTCTTTTATCTTTTACTGTCTTTCTGTCCTTTTATCCTTATCTCAATGGCTTTCCTACACATGATGAATCACCAGCAGATTTTAATCTCACTGTTCAATATTATTGCCATGTGTGTTGTTCATTAGTCTGCTTAGTCATGCCTCCAAACAATCAATCAGAGTCATTATATTGAAGAGGCTGGCAAAGAATGTGTTCCTGAACAGCGCAGGAAACTCCTTTGACAAATGTGTCTTTGAGTGATTGAACTGGTAATGAAAATGTCCTGCAGTATGAGTCACAAAACTAACTGAGCATGTTTGCCATGTAAAAACAAAATGCTTGAAAATAATATCTATTTAAAAATACTTTTGTTCCATACAGCAATACAACTTGATAACTAAGCTGAGAGAAACAGCATAACTGATGAGGACCCAAATGAAAGCAAGAAAAAAATACCATCATATCCTCTAAGTTTAAAGTAGTTTAAAGTCGTTGTCTACCACTTTTCCGGGGGTCTGGGTCAGCAGCAGTTCGAGCAGGGAAGCCTAAGTGTTCTCAGACCACCTGAGAGACAAAGTCTCTCCAGCATGTCCTGGGTCTGCCCTGGGGTCTCCTTCCAAAGGGACATGCCCAAAACACCTCAAGTGGGAGGCATCCAGGAGGCATATTAATCAGATACCCGAACCACCTTAACTGGCTCTTTTCAATGTGAAAGAGCAGTGGCTCTTCTGAGCCTCTCCCAGATGACTGAGTTCCTCATCCATCTCTAAGGGTGAGTCCAGCAACCCCACAGAGAAAGCTCATTATTGATACTGGTACTGGCATTAGTGGTATTTGTGATCTTATTCTTTCAGTCATTACCCAAAGTTCATGGCCATAGGTGAGGGTATGTAGATCGACCGATAAATTGACAGCTTTGCCTTAGAACTCAGCTCCCTCATCACCATGACAGACTGGTACAACGTCCGCATCTCCTTCTATCTCCTGCTCCATTCTCCCCTTACTCGCGAATAAAACCTCGAGATGTTTGAACTCCTTCACTTGGGGCAGGACCTCGTCCCCAACCCAATGAGGGCAATCCACTCTTTTCCGGCTGAGTACCATGGACTCAGACTTGGAGGTACTGATTTGAGTCCCATCTGTTGTTTAAAGTATTTTAGTGTTTTATTTTTAAATAATTGTTATCATTTGTGTTTCCAATGAATATAAGGAGGAGCTTAAAGTCAGTATAATAGCATGGTATATATCAAACTGCTATGCTTAATCACACGTGCAAAATGTAAACCAAATGGTGAAACACAGTGAAAGTGTCTTACACCAAACCAGATCACTCACTATAAAGTCATTAAAATGATCCTGACTCTCTTTACATGTGTTTGTCCTGCTTACTGGACATGTGCCCTTCTCTTTGCTCTTAGTGTCTGACAAATCAAACAAATCAAAGTGTTTCTCTTATTGTGTAGTTTTTTGTTTTAACAGTTGTTCTAGGTGTGATGCTTACATCTGTTGACAGTGATATGATAAAACTAGAAAGTGGAGCTAGGCATTGTGATGAGTGGATACTTATATCTGGCTTCCCCCATAGGCTTCCTTTCATAACTGGTCCTAAAGGTAAGTAAGAATGAGGTTGTGAACGTGTTTGACTTTGATGGGTATGGAACTGATATATGATTTGTCACATTTCTGGCTCGAAGTCAAACAGCTATGATGCTGTGTAATTAAGCTGCACCATAACTTATTTACAAAAAGAAGTTCATAGACTATTTAGATCAGTTTGACTTTCCCTGATATAATAAAAAGTACTAATGTTATGGAAATGCCATGGTTATACACTGATTTTGGCTTAAAACAGTGGACAAGTCTGGTGTTTTGTCATCTTGCTTATCCAGCCTGAGCACCTTTGCAAAATTTGTTGCTCCACTACTTCTTTTGCCTGCTCTCTTGTATTCTCCCCAAGGGGTCACCACAGCAGATTAATCCACATTGGTAATTTGGCAGAGGTTTTATGCCAGATGTCCTTCCTGACACAACCCTCCACGGTAAGAGGCACTTGTGTCCCCACCCGGAACTGAACCAGGGACCTTTCACTTTTAAGGTGAAAGTGTAAACCACTACACTACGGGGATACCTTATTTCTTCTTCTTCTCCCCTTATAATGGCCACTAGATGGCACAGTCAAAATAAAATTTAGCTGTCTGCTAAAACGACTACCATTGCTATTCAGAATTTAAAAGAAGACCGCTTGCATGTCATTGGCATGTGCAGCTGAGGGTCACAGAAGGTCAGTGAGCCTGAGGAACATTCCTGTTCTTGTAGTTTTTCCATGCCATAACCGTTTCTTATTGTCTTCAGTTTTATCTCTTGTATAATGATGTTTAAGGAAACCCTAACTGATGTCATCCATCAAAATTAGAACTTGTATGAATGACCATACTAGCATGCGTCCCATCCGGACAAGCTGATAACATGCGTGGGCACACATCCTAATCTTAGCAAGGGTAATCAAGAGGAGGATAAAGGGCATCTAATAAATTTACACACTGTTGTAAACAGATCAAGAAGATGGACTGTAAATGGCGAAGCCTGCCCACTTTCAGTTCCATTTACACATAATGAAAAATGACCATGAATCACCCATGATGACAGCATCTGTAGAGGCCAGCACTCTCCCAGGTTTGTGCATCTTTATTCATGTATAACTCTGCAGTCTAAGCTGCAGCTTTTCTGCAACAGCAACTAGATTTTGCTTATGCTTTTTAACACACTTAAGACTCCATGTAATTTCTCTTAAACAAAGCTCAACCTTACTGAACCACAGAGCAGCAAACTACAGTAATGTGAAAAAGAAAGTTTTCACAGCACTTTATGCAGTCCTGTGAAAAACTAGTTAAGCTCCTGTGACACTTTAAAGATTTAACCAACATATGCCAACACATCAAAATGTTTATGTGTGTGCGTTTGAGTCCATAAATAAATTGTGAAATTAAGACAGTTCTTCGAGTTTTTCTTTGGCATGATGGTGATGTTTATACGATGGTGATGTTGATACTGCAAATAGGCTACTACACGCTATGTATAAGTTGTGAATGCCAGCAACATAAGCATTTTTTGGTATAAGTTATCTATAACTATATAAGTTATGAATAGGTTATGTATATGTCTATAATTCTTAAAAAACATCATAGTTCTGCGTTTGCCAGCATTTTAGAGAAATTTTGATGCTGGTTAAATCGTCCAGGTGCGACAGGGGCTTAATCAAATGTACTCGACTAGCTGATCATCAGCCAGTGTGACCATCTCTATAAAAGCAGAAGTTTTGGCATTTTGCTGGTTTGGAGTATTTTGGTGTGTGTTAACATAATGACACAATCTCCCAGGAATGGACATTCTGGCAAATTCACCCTAAGGTCAGACTGTGCAATGCTCAGAGAAATAGCAAAAAAATCCAAGAGCTACATCTACAGGTCTCAGTTAGCACATTAAATGTTAAAGTTTGTGACAGTGCAATTAGAGAAACACTGAACAAGTATGAATTATTTGGAAACACTGCCAGGAGAAAGTATTTTCTCTCCAAAAAGAACACAGCACGACAGCTTATGTTTGCAAAGTTACATCTGAGCTATTCACAAGACTTCTGGAAATATGTGGTTTGGACAGACAAGACCAAAGTGGCGATGTGCACAGCACCACATTTGGTGAAAACCGAACACAGGTTCTCAGCAGTAACACCTCCTACCAACCGTGAAGCGCAATGGTGGAAGGTTAATGATTTGGGCTTGTTTTGCAGCCACAGGACCTCGGCACCATGCAGTCACTGAGTTGAGCATGAACTCCTCTGTTTACCAAAGTATTCTAGAATCAAATGTGAGGCCAGATGTCTGAGAGCTCAAGCTGAGCAGAAATTGTGTCATGCCACAGGACAATGATCCTAAGCACAGCAGCAAATGACTAACAGAATGGGATAAAATAAAAAGGAAATTGAAGCAACGTTGAAAAGAACAGTGTGCCAAAATTCCAACACAACAGTGTGACAGACTGATAAGAAAATGATTACTTTGAGCTATTGTTGCTGAAGATGGTTCCACAAGGTACTGAATCACTGTGTGAACTTACATTTTCACAGGTCTGCATAAGTCCTGTGAACTGTATGTGTGTCATGGTGTTGTGACTGGGACAGGCCTCATGTTAATAATTCAAAGTGGCAGAAGTTTATTAATATTTTGGGAAATCTCCTCAATAGCATGTGTGAGAAGACAAAAGCAGCCGAGAAGAAAAGAAGTTCCATGATATAGATGTAATTTTTTACATAAATGGAGCTAAAACATTTACCTTACATCAGGGCAAAAACCTTTCAGCAAAACTTACTGTTGAACATTATTTTTAGCTTGTTCTTTTAGGTCTATACATTCATGTAAAAGGGGTAATTCCTGATCATGATGTGCAGAATTTAATTCCAAACGCATCTGTTCATTCAAATTTAAAGCAATAAATTAATCACAGTGAGGTAAAGGAGTCTGCAAATGTTTTAACATTTAATTGCTGGTTATCTTTTATCATATAGTTTCGTATAAGCCAACATAAATCATGTGAGACAACAGTTTTGGATATAAAAAATGACAGGACAACAAACATATGCACACAGTCAAATTTCTTACACCTGGTTTGCACCCCGGTGAGTCTTTAAAACCTTGGCTTGTCTGCTTTGGCCTGCTGCAAATACATTTTTTTACTCACATATCAAATAGTAATACATACAAAAAAAACTGCAACAATGTTTCACTTCAAAAATTTTGTGTATTTGGCCTAAAACACATCAACTAGACCATTCCCATTAATTTCAGCAACATGTAACACTAAGGAAAGAAACCTGTTACTTGTAGAAAATTAAAATGTAGCCAAAATTTCATCTAATACATTAAAATAATACAACCCCAATCCACAAAAGGTTGGAACACAGTGTAAAATATAAATAAAACACAATGCAATCATTTGAAAATTTCATAAACCAATATTTTATTAGCAAAAGAACAGAACATATATCAAACTTTAAAAGTATGACATGTTACTATTTTATGAAAAATACTAGCTCAGCTTGAATTTGATGCCGGCAACACGTCTCATAGAAGTTGGGACAAGGCACTTTAGTGTCCCTGCTTCTTTTAAAAATGGTCTGTAAATGTTTGAGAATTGAGGAGACCAGCTGCTGGACCTTTGGGTGAGGAATGTTGTCCTATTCTTGTCTGATATAGAATTCCAGTTGCTCACCAGACGTGTTTTTTTTTTGTGGTATTTTGTGTTTAAAGATGCACCAAATGTTTTCAGGTGGTTAAAGTTCTGGATTGCAGGCAGGCCAGTCCAGCACCTCTTCTGCTACAAAGCCATACTGTTGTAATAGCTGCAGTACAGGGTTTAGCATTGTCTTGCTGAAATATGTAAGGCCTTTCCTGATAAAAACATTGTCTGGAGGGGAGCATATGTTGGTCTTAAACCTGTATATACCTTTCAGCATTGATGGTGCCTTTCCAGATGTGCCAGTTGCCAGTACCATAGGCACTAATGCAGCCCAATACCATCAGTAATGCAGGCTTTTGAACTGAGTGCTGATAACAAGCCTGATGCTTCCTCTCCTCTTTGGTCTGGAGGCTGGAGTGTCCATGATTTCCAAAAATAATTTCAAATTTTGATTTGTCTGACCAGTTTTCCACTTTGCCCCAGTCTATATTAGATGTGCTTTGGCACAGAAAACATGTTCACATATTCAATTCAATTCAATTCAGTTTTATTTATATAGCGCCAATTCACAACAAAAGTCACCTCAAGGTGCTTCACACTGTAGGGTAAAGATACTACAGTGTTAAAGGGAAAACCCCAACAATCCGATGATCCCCTATGAGCAAGCACTTGGCAACAGTGGGAAGGAAAAACTCCCTTTTAACAGGAAGAAACCTCCGGCAGAACCAGGCTCAGGGTGGGGCAGCCATTTGCCTCGACCAGTTGGGGGTGAGGGAACAGAGAAGACAGAAAGGAGAGCAGAGAGAGGCACACGCTATGGGAGAGAGAAAACAACATTTAATGGCATGCAGCAGTAAC
>VUQH01037888.1:64471-92690 GCA_015106775.1 Etroplus canarensis | reverse complement strand
CCAGTACACTAGTCAGAGACTCCAAAAAGGGTGGGTACTCTGACACATTGTTCGGTGCATAAGCGCAAACGATGGTCAGGGCCCGTTTCCCAACCCAAAGGCGTAGGGAAGCAACCCTTTCATCCGCCGGTGAAAACCCCAACATAGAGGAAACCAGACGGGGGGATACAAGAATACCCACACCTACCCTCCCCTCACCCGGGACAACTCCAGAAAAGGCTAAGGTCCAACCCCTCTCCAGGAGTATGGTTCCAGAGCCCGAACTGTGCGTTGAGGTGAGGCCTACTATTTCTAGTTGGTATCTCTCAACCTCGTGCACCAGCTGAAGCTCTTTCCCCACCAGAGGGGTGACGTTCCACGTCCCAAGAGCCAGTTTAGCAAGCCGAGGATTGGGCCTCCAAGGTCTCCGCCCTGGACTGCCACCCAATTCACATCGCACCGGACCCCCATAATCCCTCCTGCGGGTGGTGAGCCCACTGGAGGGCGGACCCACGTTGCTTCTTCGGGCTGGGCCTGGCCGGGTTCCGTGGGTGGAACCCCGGCCACCAGGCGCTAGCCGTCAAGCCCCTTCCCCAGGCCTGGCTCCAGGACGGGGCTCCGGTAACCCCAAACTGGGTGAGGTACACGGGATCCTTGGACCGCTCTTAGTCTGGCTCTTCACCCAGGACCTGTTTGCCATGGGTGACCCTACCAGGGGCAAACTCCCCCCGACAACATAGCTCCTGGGATCATAAGAACTCGCAAACCCCCCCACCACGATAAGGTGGCGATCCACGGGGGGGACAGAATTAAATTTTTTTAATGCAGCAAGGTTTAATAAATGGAGTAAGGCTGACTAGCCAGATTTATAATTCTCCATCATGTTCTTCCAGAGTGAGACAGAGATTGAACTAGGCTCTTTGCTACGCCAAGACTTCCAGGGTCTTCACAATGAGCTGCTGCTGCGTCTTGGAGAGCACTACCAACAGGTTGACACACATGCGTGCATGTAGATTTCCTGAACTTTAAATCTGTTTAAAAATATGCTTCAGTAAGGGGATGCTTCTACATAAGGCCATCTCTGGATTAGTTGTCTCACAAGAGGTTTAAATCTTAGAATCTATGGGAATCTGAAACTAGTTTTTGTTTGTATTTGTTTATTTCTTTCCAGGTATTCAATGGCTTAGCAATCCTGGCCTCGTTTGCATCCAATGATGACCCGTACCAGGGTCCCCGAGATATCACCACTCCAGAAGTCATGGTACTTATCAGACTTTGTATTTCATAGTGTTATTTTGGTGTTTTTGACAGTTGGTCAGAGAAAATAATCACTTCATGAGACGTTTTAGGCTTTAGAATCTGTGATGTTTGTTGTATGTGGTTATTTTAAACCACTCATCGAGATAAATAACGCAGCTAATTATTTTTTAAGGACTGAAACCATTGTTTTTTTAGACTCGTTAAACAAAATGGAATTAACATTTCTTGTCCATTAAAAATGAATCTGCTTTTCTTGTCACCATTATATGCTAGGCTGACTACTTGCAGCCAAAGCTGCTGGGGATTCTCGCTTTTTTTAACATGCAGCTGCTAAGCTCCAGTGCAGGAGAGAAGGACCGCAAGAAACTGGTGAGTAATACTCTTCTGACAGGAGAAATTTGAAAAAATAAATGTTTTTAATTTATAGGCTTTGCATCTGACTGGTTAAATTTTGTTTTAACCCACTACAATTCAGCTTTGCTTAAAAAAATTGTCTGCCTGTTCTCTGTGCAGGCTTTGACAAGTGTGATGGCTCTAATGCAACTGATGGGCTCCAAGCACATCAGCTCTGTCAGAGTGAAAATGATGACAACACTACGCACCGGCCTCCGATACCGAGAGGACTTTCCTCTCCTCTGCTGCCAGTCAGTACCTGCATGTTCTCTTATAAAATCACAAGCATATTGTTGTGCATTTTTTGCTATTGTGCTATTATTTTAATTTTTTTGACATGTCTGCACATTGTACTCCCGCCCCATGAGCAATAAATCATAAAACTATGATTTATTGCTATTAAAGCGAGTGCCTTTTCATATTCATTTAAAAATAATATCCGTTCAAATCAGTTGTGATGGGCTCAAACTTCTTTTTCTAATATTATCTTTATTCCACTTCCTGTGGACAGGACATGGGAGTGTTTTGTGAGGAGTGTGGAACCTGTACACCTGGGCCCTCTGTTGAGTCACGTTATTGTTGCGCTGCTCCCCTTGATTCCACTGCAGCCCAAAGAAACCGCCGCTATCATCCGCTTCCTCATTCTGGACAACAGGTAACAAACAAACAAAATTTTACACATGGTGAAAGTTAAACATCAGCTTTTTGAATGAAATCAACTGTAAGCAATAATTATTATCCATGTATTCTTTGACGTTTTCCCAAATTCCATAAATACGCATGTAGAAATGACCAGATATGTGCATAATGACGCCACCATGTTCCTTCGGGCACCTCTCAAAGATGAATTCTGCTTGCATGAATACATTTTGACTTTTGACAGTATGGGTGCATAAATGGAAGAACTGTTATGAATGGTCTCTTTCAAAGCACACTCACACAGCCTCCTTGAGTAACAGCTGCAGTTAACTGTGTGGCACTGAGTTACACTGGCAGCAATATGAGAACTGTTATATTCTGTTTTTGCTTACATTTTGGAAAATAAAGTTTTACAAATTAGTTTCTTTTTGATGTGTACTATTGGATGTACTGATAAATATCACAGGATTTCTTTACACTGCAAATTAACTTGTAAATCAAGTTGTTTTACTGTCTTTATGGCTATGCTTCTCCATGGTGCTGATATGCACTTCCATGCCTTATCCTGATTTAGAGATTGTAGTCAGAACCTGCCAGATTCCTTGTTTTTAAGACTGCTGCAGTATCAGACTATCCAGTGATAGTTTTTGGCACATGCAATTGTCTTTCCCACTAATAAAACGTACTGCTTTTGTACTTTTTTCACTTAATGAAAAATAAGTGCGGCAATTTTCAGCATCTTTTAATTATTATAGTTCTTTTGAATGCCTTACTTTTATCATTTTATACCAGGGAAGAAGTCAAGGATTACCTCCATGAGATTTACTTTCTCCCAGACCATCCTGAACTAAAAGATATTCACACAGTTCTGCAAGATTACAAAAAGGTCTGTATGAAGGTCATAATAATTAAATGGAAAGTAAAATAAATGTGGCACAAAGGATTGATTGGCAGTGATCTATTAAAGATGAAAATATCTATGTCAAGTTGTGTTTTCTTTTCTTTTCTTTTTTTCTTTTAGCTGACAGCCAGCAGCAGTGACCTGGCTGCAGCGCTGCAGCTCTCCATGAGAGCTGTTCAACATGAGAATGTGGACGTAAGAATCCACGCACTGACCAGCCTCAGGGACATGATGCATAGCAACCAGGTACACACTTACTCAAGTGTTAAGGTGAGGTAACAGCTCTACATCTGAAAGGACTTTAGCACATACACCTTCTTTGCAAAGTAAGATAACTCTGAAAAGAATACCAAATATGTACAGATATATGCAGTAAACCAGTAGACTGTGGACTATGAGTAATTTCCCAGAAGCACTGCCTGCATGCTCTGTGGGCAAAGTTGTAAAATGTGTCTTCTCTCCAAAATCTGTCTTTGTAAAAAGTGTTGTGATATTGTTTATCGCAAGTTTCATAAAAGAACAGTAGTATTGCTGTTAAAATAGGAAGAAATTATACACTACTAAAATCAGTGTTTTTGTTTATGCCTAATGCCCTTTACCATGATTATGCTTGCAGCATCATCCAGCTTTAGCTTCTCACTGCTACCCACAGCTACTCCTAGGTGTCACTTACCTTTTACTGCTGCTGTTTACTTTAACTAATTATTTTCACCATTCTATAAATATATTTCTGTGTTGTGGAGTGCAGGAGTGGCTACTGCGGCAGGTTTGTGCGAGTGAGGCAGTAGAACCAGTCATCTCCAACCTGGTATCAGTGCTGCTGAAAGGCTGCCAGGACTCATCCCCAGAGGCCAGGCTTCTCTGTGGGGAGTGCCTGGGGGAGCTGGGTGCTGTAGATCCAGGACGCCTGGACCTGTCCCAGACACACACCCATGGCAACAGCAACACCTTTGTGGTAACTTAACTGGCAATTTTAGTATGTCAGGCAATATTTAGTATTTTACACTTCCCTTACAATTTCACAGAAATATTTTATATTACTAAATTAAAGTTTTAATTTTATTCAAGGTACAGGTAAAGACTTATTTATAGGTTTCTCCTTTGTGCTTATAACAGTCAAATTATCCTTTAAATTACTAATGATTTATTTTACTAACAAAAATAATCTGTTATAAATACCCTTGGCTTAGCCACATAGTCACATTGGATATTGTGAGTTTCAATATTTTGGCCTGGTGTTATTTTAAAACCTCAGTAGATGTGAGATGAGCTCACTGTGTAACATACTTCAGGCTGTAGGCAGACAACAGGTTTATGTGACACTCTGTAAACCAAAGTTAAGTAAACTGTGTATTTTTCTTTGTGACAGAGTGGGGTTGATGATCCTAACTTTGCCTACGATTTGCTAACTGAACTGACCCGAACATTTCTGGCATACGCTGATGACGTGAGAGCACAGGACTCTGCTGCTTATGCAATTCAGGTACACACAGTCCCTTTACAAATACAACAGGTTTCATTCATGTGTGCGCCTCTGTTTTTGGCTTACGGTATGTTGAAATATGTTTTTTTATATGAGTGATTTTCTGTGTACTGCAGGAACTGCTCTCCATATTTGAGTGTCGTGAGGGTCGATCTGACTCACCAGGCCGCCGTCTGTGGAGGAGATTCCCAGAGCAGATTCAAGAAATACTAGAGCCTCACTTGAACAGCAGGTATAACTATGCACCTGTATACCTATAGATATACATACACACCTAGCCTGGCTCGTAAAAATGAAAGCTATTTTTCCTCTTTTCTCTCATTCCTTCTTCTACAGTCTTATCTTCTTGCCCTTCTCCTCTTACTGTTTACAAACTCTCATCATTCTTCTGTCTTCTACTTTTAAATCATGCATTCTTTTGGATTTCTCCCCCTTACCTGCAGATATAAGAGCAGTCAGAAGGAGGTGAACTGGTCTAAGCTGAAGAAGCCAGTGTACCTCAGCAACAGAGGCAACAAATTCTCTGAATGGTCAGCTACCTGGGCTGGATATCTCATTAGCAAGGTGAGCCAATCTCTCTTTCTTCAGCACCATTGGCTTTTGCTTCAAGTCAAAAGATTTAAGGAAGCTTCTCTGTTCTACAGGTGAGACATGAGTTGGCCAGCAAGGTGTTCAAATGTTGTAGTTTCATCATCAAACACGACTACAAGGTCACAATCTACCTGCTGCCACATATTCTGCTCTACATGCTGCTAGGCTGCACACCTGCAGAGCAACAAGAGGTGGTTACACATTTGTATCACTTGCACTCACAAAGTAAGTTAATACGTGTAGTTTTGGTGTTGGTTAATTTTTGTTTGGCCGCTCCTAAAGGTAACAGAGGAAATGCTGGCTGTGCTGACAGAGGGAGATGGACGGGCAGAGGGGCTTCCCCAGGAGACGGCCTCCAGCCTATCACAGCTCAGCACTCAGACCGTGTTCAGCATGTTGTCACATCTCACGCAATGGAGCCGCCACATCCTCTACTCCAAACCCAAACACGGTAAGAGATGCACCAATATTTACATTTGCCATGCCAGTCACTATTTAACAGCATCGCTCAGAAGATTTATTTATTGTAAAAACTGGATACAGATTTGCAAAATAGGTTGCATTTTAACTGTAATTGTTAGCAAATATCTGGAAAATATTGAGGATTTTATTTCTTATTTCCAGTGAACTGTATAAAAATTCACTTCTCCTCTTTGTTCACTTACGTTTTATAATACGTAAAAAAAAATAACTAAAATGTGTTATTTCAGAGAGTGGAGATTATCAGCGTGTAGTGGCCTTCTTGAAAGGGATTCCGCAGGATGTTCTGGCCAAGGCCTCTCTACGATCTAAAGCATACACTCGTGCCCTCATGCACTTTGAAGCTTACATTCTGGAAAATAAAGAGAATGTCCAGGACCATCTCACCTTCCTGCAGGTCAGACAACTATTTGGTTATTAACCATTAAATAAAAGACTGACTCAGGACATCGCCTGCATTATAAAAGTTATCTTTCTGGCATCAAGGCCAATAGTACAAGTGCAGTTGCCTTTTAACTACTCATCTGATTAATCTCTGTGGTGGACTTCAAACTCATCCCGTAATATTGTGATGTTTGTGATTTGTTGTCACAGACGCTGTATGCGGCAATGCATGAGCCTGATGGAGTGAGGGGGGTCAACGCTCTGAGGAGGGAGGAACCATCACTCCGGGAACAAATACTTGAGCATGAGAGCATTGGCCTGCTCCGTGACGCCACCGCCTGCTATGATCGAGCTATACAACTGGAGTCAGACCAGGTACCCAAACACATACAGTCAGTATATGTGTAGACCAGGTTTCATATTTGAGCTAGAAAATGTTTAAAGGAAAACAAAACATGAAGCAAATAAAATTAGCGCAAGGATCAGAACACTAGTGTACTGGGAAATACTGGACACACTTGCCATGTATGCCAGTTTTGTTTTCTCCTGCAGTGTGTTATTTTTCCTGTTGGCGTAAAAAATAATTAGCTCTTGTCTTCTGTTTTCTGTTCCATTTCTCTTCTTGATATTTGATCACTGATTGTCTCTATATGTATAGATTGCTCACTATCATGGAGTTATGACCTCCATGCTTGGCCTGGGACAGCTGTCCACAGTCATCACGCAAGTTAATGGAGTCCTGGCTAACAAGTAGGAAGCATTAGAGTTCTTTTAATTTTTACTAGCTGATTTTTAATTTAATTTAATTATGGTTCACCCAATTAAGTGATATATGTGCATCTAGACACCAGTGGAAGTCAGAGCTGAACACTTACAGAGTGGAGGCAGCCTGGAAGCTCGGAAAATGGGACCTGCTAGAAGATTATTTGAGTTCAGGTTGTACAAAAAATAGTGGGTCCTTGAAAGTTGCAGTATCTTAATACATTGGTGACTACATGCAGCATAAGAACGTTGCTTAAAAATGTCTGCTTAAAACCATTGTATTCTGTGTCCCCAGACCAGCTGTCCAGCACATGGGGTGTGCGACTTGGCCAGTTGCTGCTCTCAGCTAAGAAGCAGGATGCTGACAATTTCTATGAGAAGCTGAAGCTGGTGAGGAAGGAACAGGTCGTCCCTTTGTCTGCTGCCAGTTATGAGTGTGGAACCTACCAGAGAGGATATGAGTATATTGTCAGGTCTGTGGGCTTCAGCGTGATTTTGGAATCATATTTTTGTATTTTAATAACTTTCTGAAAAAGTATTTCTGTGTGTTTAGGCTCCACATGCTCAGCGAGTTGGAGCATGCGTTTACTGAGCTGCAGAAACATGGAGAGGGCTCCACCCCAAGCCTCACTCAGCTGCCTCCCCACTGGTCAGATCGGCTGGAGATGACCCAAAACTCTTTCAGGGCCAAGGAACCAATCCTGGCCCTCCGTCGTTCCCTGCTCAGCCTGGGACCACAGTAAGGATGTAGAAACATATAAAACATAAACCATTACATCTTTTAGTTCATCTTCTGTCCTGTTTTTCTGAAAGATATCTAGGTTTCCCTAAAATATAACACATAAACTTGCAATATATATTTTTCTTAATGACCCCACATGTGCATTTCATCTAACGCTTGTGCTGCAGACCTGTGTGTCAGGAGCTGGTCGGAGAGTGCTGGTTACAAAGTGCTCGGGTGGCCAGAAAAGCCGGACATCATCAGACAGCCTTCAACGCTCTCCTGAATGCAGAAAATACAAACCTAGCTGAACTGGTCACTGAAAGAGCAAAGTGGCTTTGGTCCAAGGTATAACTTGCACTTCACTTCCAGAAATTAGATTTTCAGACATGTATACAAATCAACACTATTAAAACCTAATTTGTTTGCCTGTCATCAGGGTGATGTACACCAAGCCCTGATTGTGCTGCAGAAGGGCGTTGCCCAGTGTTTCCCCGATGATGAGCCCCTGACGGACCCTCGCAGCCTACAGACTAAAGGTAAAGCCATGCTGCTGGTGGGACGCTTCATGGAGGAGACAGCCAACTTTGAGTCCAATGCCATCATGAAGACGTACAAGGTATCAGCTATGAGACATCATCAGTATGTTTACTATATGGATGGATGGATGGATGGATGGATGGATGGACAGCACACGCTAACCATCCTTAATGTTGAGGCAACAAAGCAGATTTCTGTATCACTTGCTTTCACCTTCTTTGGTGTATTTTTAGGATGTGACCAACCTCCTACCAGAGTGGGAGGATGGCAACTTCTACTTAGCCAAGTACTATGACAAAGTGATGCCAATGGTGACAGATAACAAGCTGGAAAAACAGGGGAACCTCATCCGATACATTGTTACATACTTTGGAAAGTAAGTTATTGTTGTTTCTGTTGATTTCCAGCCCTTAGAAATTATTTGAGATCTATTCCTTACTTCATCAAACAACATACTTAGTATGTGCTCCCTCCTAGAGCCCTGCAGTTTGGAAACCAGTATATCTACCAGGCCATGCCTCGCATGCTGTCTCTCTGGCTGGATTTTGGAGCCAAAGTTTATGAATATGAGAAAGGTCGGCGTTTCACACAGCACACTGATATGTCTGATATGCCTTCTGCCTATTTACTTTCATCATTTCATTGACTTTTTATTATCTTTTTAAATTGTACCTGTTTCTCAACCACAGCTGGGCGAGCAGACAGACAGATGCGGCAGGAGCTGGGTAAAATCAACACAGCAGTGAGCGATCACTGTGCCAACCTGGCACCATACCAGTTCCTGACTGCCTTTTCTCAGCTCATCTCCAGGGTTTGTCACTCTAGCGATGAGGTCTTCACTGTCCTGATGACGATTGTGGCCAAAGTATTACTTGCATACCCCCAACAAGCTATGTGGCTGATGACTGCTGTCTCCAAGGTAGGAGTGTGGGCATGTTAATTTTTTTTTTTTTTTTTCAAAGTATTCTTGAAAACTCCTAAATCTTGTATGTTTGAATGCCTAAATGCTGCCATATATGAGCCATTGAAATGCCATTAAACAGATCATTTCTTCTAACAAGCATTAGAAGTCCTATGTTGAATTTTGTGAGATTAAAGCCCAAATGCTTCTGCATCTAAAAGACTGCTAAACTTCATGCACTGTTGTCTTTTTTTCTATCCAGTCATCCTACCCCATGCGTATGAACCGCTGTAATCAGATCCTCAAAAAAGCCATCAGTCTTAAACAGTCTCTGGAAAAATTCATTGGAGATGCCAACAGACTGACAGACAAGCTGCTGGAGCTCTGTAACAAGCCGGTACACATGCACCTACACACACAAACTCAAACATTATACTATATATGTAATAAAAATAAAATACAAAATAAAAATTTTAAACTAAAAATGATATAGTTTGTGACTTCTTAATCTTTAAATCATCATTCATCTTTATATCAAACATATTTTGTTTAGATTTAGGATTAGATTATTCCCACAAAAACAAGGAATAGTATTGCAGTAGACAGCAGTAGATACCGGTTTCTGAATGTGTCTTTCAGGTGGATGGTAACAGCACCACCCTCAGTATGAGCGTTCACTTCAAGCAGCTGAAACGTCTGGTGGAGGAGCCGACCTTCAGTCAGGTCCTGATCCCGCTGCAGTCAGTCCTTATCCCAACGCTGCCCTCTACAGGTGGGGCAAACACACAGCACGATGCCTTCCCCGGACACTGGGCATATCTGGATGGCTTTGAAGATACTGTAAGAGAAAGAGGATGTTAAATATTGGGATCCATATCAATAGTATATTTAGTAGTTTAGTTGGTGACAGTAACAGAAAATAATCAATTGTTTTCAGGTGGAGATCTTGGCCTCTTTACAGAAGCCAAAGAAGATAAGTCTAAAGGGTTCAGATGGCCGGAGTTACACCATGATGTGTAAACCTAAAGATGACCTGAGGAAGGACTGCAGGCTCATGGAGTTCAACTGTCTCATCAATAAGGTGTGTGTGGATGTTTCATTCAATTTAAATAATGTACTAAACCTGGAGACAAGTGTCACGGGTACTTTGTGATAGAAAGACAGCAGAAAGAGTGAAAGGGAAGGTATACAAAATGGTAGTGAGGCCTGCTATGATGTATGGTTTGGAGATGGTGGCGCTGACAAAAAGACAGGAAGTGGAGCTGGAGGTGGCAGAATTGAAGATATTATTTTCACTGGGAGGGACCAGGATGGACAGGACTAGAAATGAGTACATCACAGGGACCAGCTCACGTTGAGAAGTTTTGAGACAAAGTCATAGAGGCAAGGCTAAGATGGTTTGGACACATGCAGAGGAGGGATAGTGAATATATTGGACAAAAGTTGTTGAAGATGGAGCTGCCAGGCAGGAGGAGAAGAGGAAGACCACAGAGAAGGTTCATAGATGTAGTGAAGGAGGACATGCAGAGGGTTGGTGCAAGGAATCGAATGAGATGATCCACTGTGGCGACCCCTAACGGGAGCAGCCAAAAGAAGAAGAATATAGTGTAAAATCACTCCAAGATAATAATCATTGTGTTTTTGTTTGGTTAAAAGAAGAAATTTCTGTACACAGAGGAGTGGGTCCTCTCTACAATCACTACCATGTTTGTGTCAATGATGTCACTTTCTGTTTATGGAACCTGTAACCCACTAAAAAACAAAGAAGAAGCAGCAGGAGAAGAGAAAACCCCAGAAGTTTGTGAACCCCAAAACATGAAAATACAATTAAATGAGATTTTTCTGAAAGGTTAAAAAGACAGGAAAAGCTGCTTTGTGAAGTTTCTTTTTCTGATTTTTTTTCTAATGAGCTCTCACTGTTCAATATTTTATGAGTTTGTTTCCCTGTAGATTGTACTTCCTGAATTCTACTTTTCCAACTTATTAACTTTGGGGCTGCAATCTTATTTTGTGTTTTTCTGTCCTCAAAATTACATTGAAAATGAGTCATCATCTCTCTGATATATAATGAACTAAAACAGAACATTTTTAAAATAGATGAAGTATAGGGCTGTGGTAGGGACCTCATTATATAGTGCAGCTTGTCCCCAGCATTTAAGGTACGTGTACATTTCTTTCTCTGTGTGTAGTGCCTACGTAAAGATGCTGAGTCGAGACGGAGGGAGCTACATATCCGCACGTATGCTGTGATTCCCCTCAATGAGGAGTGCGGCATCATCGAATGGGTCAACAACACTTCTGGACTGCGGCACATTCTCACCAAGCTGTACAAAGAGAGAGGTGTCCGCTCACATAATGCCTACATCAGAAATAAATTGGATTGTTTTTTTTGGTTTTGTTTTAGTAAATGTGGTGAAATAATTAAGAGATTCATATTTTTTTGTGTTTTAAGGTATCTACCTATCAGGTAAAGAGCTCAGGAAGCTAATTCTTCCAAAGACAGCTCCGTTTGAGGAGAAACTACGAATCCACAAGGAGGTGCTGTGTGCTCGACACACCCCCGTCTTCCACGAATGGTTTCTCCGGACCTTCCCTGACCCCACCTCATGGTATAACCTTTATTACAAATTGGCTATAATTACACTCATGAAGGTCACTCTTTTACCAGCAGTGTCAGTCATTTTGTTTTAGCATCTGCTAAAACAAAACGAAAGAAGCTGTTTCAATTCTAGATTTAAAAATTTTAAAAGGCCTGCTGCAGACTTAAGGTGTAATTTAAGATCAAGATAAATCCAGGAATGGATGTTTGTTGTATTTGTGTGCCCACAGGTACAGCAGTCGCTCTGCATACTGCCGCTCCACTGCTGTGATGTCCATGGTGGGATACATTCTGGGTCTGGGAGATCGCCACGGAGAAAACATCCTCTTCGACTCTTTCACTGGGGAATGTGTTCACGTCGACTTCAACTGCCTCTTCAACAAGGTTTGCCTTTGCCTCAGCTTCTCTTAAAACATCTGTTATTAAAGAATACTATTATGTTTAATATTGTATTTTTTCTTTACACAGTGGTACATTAGAAGTGACTTAAAAATTATAGAAAATGTTTTACATAGTGGTTTATACATTCGCCTTGCAAGCGATGATTTGATTCCAGATGGGGGCACAATTCTCTCACACCATGGAGTGTAGCATCAGAAGGGGCATCTGGCATAAAACCTCTGCCAAATTACCAACATGGGTTATTCCACTGTGGAGAATACAAGAGAGAAGCAGGAGAGTACATAGAAAATATTTTCCATATTTTAAGGTTTGACTTTTGCTGTTCTCTCCTTCTCCGTTAGGGGGAGACATTTGACGTGCCAGAGGTTGTTCCCTTCCGACTGACCCAAAACATGGTCCATGCTATGGGGCCCATGGGCACTGAGGGCCTGTTTAGGCAGGCCTGTGAGGTTACACTTAGACTTATGAGAGACCAGAGAGAGCCACTCATGAGGTACACTCGCATTGAAACATTACCATTATCATATTCAAACTTTTATTAATGTTCATATGGAGACTGGTTCAAAAAGTGCGAAGAGAGTACGCTTGCTTATCTTAGGTCTGTATTTAAATGAGTGGATTTCTTATATACTTTACTCAAAAACTCATACAGTAACACTCTAGCAGCTTTCTAAAGTCTGAATTTCTGGGGGGGGGTTCTCCTGTAAGTGTGCTCAAGACCTTTCTGCATGACCCGCTGGTGGAGTGGAGCAAACAGGCCAAAGGACTATCAAAAGCTCAGGCCAATGAGACGGGAGAGATAGTTAATGAAAAGGTAGGCACATTTCTGTGGTTTTTGCCTTTGAAATTGTGTTTACTTGCAAATGCAGCACAGGTCGATGCAATAAAACCTAATTATGTATTCTTATACTTCTCTGCTAGGCAAAAACCCACGTGTGTGATATCGAGCAGCGTCTGCAGGGAGTGATTAAGAGCAGGAATAAAGTGCTGGGTCTGCCTCTGTCAATAGAGGGACATGTCCATTACCTCATTCAAGAAGCCACAGATGACAAACTGCTCTGTCAGATGTATTTGGGCTGGGGGCCTTATCTGTAGAAACCCTCCCACAAATAAACACAGTTATGAGGAAAGCAGTTAGTTCAGGAGAATTTAATGTGACTGTTTGGTTCAAAGTGCCTGATAATTCCATTTTTGTTATGCCTTTTCCATTTCCAGTTTTCTTGAAAATCTCTTGTTACCCGCAGCACTGTTGTACATTCTCTTGTAATAAAGGATGTGTTTTTCCTGTTGTGATGTTAAACGTGCCAGAGTGTGTCTTCTAATCTCTTAACCCTCCTTAGACTCACAGAGGCAGTCAGGCTGTCAGCTAATTGCTGTAATCCCCTCTTCCTCTGTATCTTCCCTCCTAATCAAACTTAATGGTCCAATCGACTCACCTTTTTCCCACACCAATAGCACAGAGAGCTAAATGTTTGCCTAAGAACCTCACACTGGACTCGGTGAAGGTACAAGTAAGAAGCTGATAGTTTTATTCAAAGTGATTGGTTATCTAGTCATGAGTTCAGACAGTCAGAAAGTCACTGTATTTATGATTATTACTTTTATCCTTTTTGTTAATGCGTGGTTGTTGTTGCAGCTTGCTTTAGGATAGATGCATTTTGATGCTTTTTTCAGATCAAGAGGGGCTGTAACAAACTGAGTCTGCCATTTTTGGGGATGAATTCTTCTTTTGGCTCCTGTTAGGGGTCGCTACAGCAGATCATCTGCCTCTATCTCACCCTATTCCATGCATCCTCTTCTCTCCCTCCAACCTTCTTGTCATCCTTCACTACATCCATGAACCTTCTCTGCGGTCTTCTTCCTGCCTGGCAGCTCCATCTTCAACAGCCTTTGTCCAATATACCCACTATCCCTCCTCTGCACATGTCAGCCATCTCAACCTTGCCTCTCTGATTTTGTCTCCAAACTTCTCAACGTGAGCTGGTCCCTCTGATGTACTCCTTCACAATCCTGTCCATCCTGGTCACACCCTGTGAAAATCCCAACATCATCAGTTCTGCTGCTGCCCATCTTTTTGTCAGTGCCACCATCTCCATACATCGTAGTGTCACTACCATCTTGTAAACCTTCCCTTTCACTCATGCTGCCGTCTTTCTGATGCAAAGTACCCCTGACACTCGTCTCCACCCTGCCTGCACGTTTTTCTTTACTCCTCTCCTGCACTATCCCTTGGTTTGGATGGTTGATCCCAGGTTTTTAAACTCTTCCACCTTCAAAACTTCTACACCTTTCATCATGTATTTTTTGAGGATGAAATCCTTCACTTTCTGTAGCATGGCTACAATATCTTCGCACGATTCTTAAAGGCAAAACAATAAACCTTGCAAAACTTTATTTTGCTCCCCATTAACTTCTTGAAATTATGCTTTTATTTTGAATAACCGAAGTCGGAAGTCAGTGTTAATCTCATCAATTCTGTTTTTGCCAGCCAGATTGAAATACGTTTTATGACAGGCATGAAAGCCCAAATTAAGCCAGTAAACAGTTCGTTCGGTGTCAAAAATGTCGGTTTTTAAATCGTTTCAGTAAAGCTAGCGCTTGATTGATTATAAAAATGCGACACGACAGCGTTAGATAATGTTTACCATCACTGGCGGTCCGTTAGTGTAGTCAGAGTCAGCCGTCATCACCAAACTGAGGATTTAAATATTTCAAACCTCAGGAAACTGGACAGACGAGGCAGTCAGTATGCGGAGAAGGATAAACTGTCAACACACGCAGGTGGTCGCACCTGTGTGGACCTCTGGGGCTCTGCTGTGCGGTGTTTACGGGCCGTAATCTGGCCAAGAGAGGGACGGTCAGCCGGTTACGCCATGGTGAAGTCATTCGGTTATTGTTGTCGTTCAGTTGGCTTTTTATAGCGAGGTTAGTCCGGTCCTGCCTGGCCGCTAACCTTCTGTCGGTCCACCGGAGACGACGAGCGACCTTGGGGACGCTGTCATGGATATGACTCGGCTGGCTGTGGATGCTGGGCAGTTTATCAACCGGGCTGTGCAAGTAAGAATATTAATTAAAATATAAGCAACTCACTGCCGTTAATGAGTGAAATGATAGGAGGAAAAGTGCGTGGATCAGCAAATGTTTATATATTCGTTGATCTTAATGTTGCTCTGACGTCCGTTTCAGTTCACGGGTGAGAGCCTCGGCCAGGCCGACAAGACTGAATTGGATCCCGGACTGGAGGAGCTCTTAGCGCGCGCAGACGCCACTAAGACCTGGACGGACAAGATAATCTCCCAGACTGAGGTTTTACTGCAGCCTAGCCCGGGTGAGAAAGAATGAAGTAATGAAGATGATGTTTTTATAACCCTAAACTCTAGCAAACATACAGCACTTGCCATTTTGTGTTTGAAACGATTGGTTTCTGGTTTGGCATTGAGCATGTAAAGGTCAAATACATAATATTCCACTGCAACTTTTCCAACTCTCTTGGTGAGTAAATACAAATAGGATAAAAGGAAGCTTAAATGTGTTTTTATGGACTCATGCATCAGTCTTTATATACCCCATATATTCTTTATTTCACTATTCCTTCAGTTGCTGTTCTGTCTGAGAACCCTCTCTGGGTTTCTGTAGGGATGTTTTGGCATACCCGTTTTGAGCCATATCTGACAATTTTTGGCCAATTATGACACATACACACACGTACTCGGTTGCTTCATGACAGATTTTACTTTGTGCAAAACTGAATACGCTAGCAAAAGATAGGGAAGCGGTTTCTCACTATGTATGACTGATTCATTTTCTTGTGTTAGTTTCCATCTTGTTCACCAAAATCTCCGAAGTCTTTTACTTTCTGGCGATTCGTAGCTTTGCCTGATTAGCATGGCAATTAAACTAACCTTCAGTTTGCTACAATAAAAGCCTTCCCTGCTTTCTTCACATGCATCAGATTAATACCAAGACTTTAGAAAAGTGCATGTCCTGCAGCGCTAGTCAAAATGTGGGACGGGGGACAAGGAGTAAAAATGCTGTGTAATCCCTCTTAAAGGTACACCTGTTTACTGTTTCCAACTTGTGTGTATATATCTTCTCATTAATGAGAAGAAATTATCTAACAGTATTTGGTCTTATTGGGCAAGAAATTATACCCACTTGTGAAAAGTAAAGTATCTCCTATGTGTGGCACAAGGTTGGAGTTCACACTGCTGTTGTGATTATAAAAAGGGATTAATTCCATTAAGAATAATAGAGATGGGTTCCCTTTTGCAAGGCAGACAGACATGCTTTGGATGATGTGTGTAGAAAATAGACCACTGCAAAAATATTACAATCAGGAGGACAAAAATTTAGATAGACTGTAACCACTTATGACGAAGATGCATCTGGGAGGAAGTTGAGCAGTTTCCAGCTGCCAGCATACAGATAAGACCTGAGCCATCAAGCACCATCAACCACCAATTACGGTTTATGTAGATCCCCTGAACGGCTGTGAATCTTTACCTCTGGGAGCCACTGGTTCAACTCTGTTTACCCTCCCACAATACATGCATTCATCCTCCTTAAGCTCCCTTGTTTACTTTACAATTGGCCTGTTCAGATGAATAGAGATGGTTATTCTTTTGCCTGTTTGAATTGAGTTACCTCAGCTAATGGGATTACGAGTGGATGAGGTCTGCATTCTATCAAATAAAAGGAACATTCAGCCGCCAGATGCATCCAAGAATATATATTCAGATCATGTCTTGTTTTATTCATCCTTTGAGTGCTTGTAGTTTCCCTGCAGGTATACCTTCTGAGCTAATGGCAACGAACAGCACTTTGAAAAGCAGGTGCAATTATTTAAGTGCTTCTAGTGGAATTAAGTATTAAGTGCACGCATTAGGTTAAATAGCCTGTTTAGGGGTATATTATTTGCATGTTTTAATTACCTGCAGTTTGCTTTGTGAGGATTTGTATGTATGTGTTTGTGTCTATTATTAATTATTAAACATTTTATTTGCCTAAGTCACATCCTGTAACAAATATATACTATTGAAATTGTCAGTAGATTTATTTGTGGAAAATGACGCTGTTGAACTCTGATATGAGTCCCTGGCCCTGATACACAGGAGCACGGTTAGAGGACCGGCTATATGAGCATCTGGAATGGAGTATCCCACCTCGGCCTCGTGCCATTGAGGTACTGGGAGACCAAATGACTCAGGCTGGACTGGAAATTGGATCTAACACACCCTATGGTGAGTGTATATCAGTATACATTGTGCTGGTTGAAGGATGATCTACACACATTTTTGCAAGTGCAATTTTTTTCTTAATATTTTCTCAGTCATGTCTTACAAGCTTTTTTTCTTTTTCATGAACTAGTGAGTCTCAAAGCTGGACTATTGTGAAAAAGTTCTTTTTTTCGTAGTTTAATTCAAAAAGATAAACTTCAGTATATTGTATATTCATTACATGTAATGTGGAATATTTCAAGCCTTTTTTAGTTTTGACGAGTATGGCTCATAGCTAATGAAAATCAGAAATCCAGTATCTCAAGTTATTAGAGGATTTCATTTTGAGTTTGAGTAATTTACTATTCAGTTGATACAAATATTGTTTATCTCTCGGTCTGGTTTACTACACCTAACTGTAATCATGGAGAAGACTGCTGACTTAATAACTGTCCAGTTGATGATCAGCAACACTCTCTGCAAGGAGGGTATGCCACAGAAGGTCATTGCTGAAAAGCGTGCCGTACTGATGCATATTAATGGAAAGTTGACTGGAAAGGAAAAGTGTGGGAGGAAAAGGTGCACAAGCAACAGGGATGACCACAGCCTTGAGAGGGCCAGAGACAACATCACAAGAGTGAAGAGACACAGAAATCGAGGTGTTTGAAGTCCAGTGGGAAGTTTCCACAGTCTATGTTGATTTGGGGTGCCCTGTCATCTGTTGATGTTGATAGTGGCTGGTCCACTGTGTTTTATCAGTGTCAACCAGGAGATTTTAGAGCAATTCATACTCCTATCTGCTCACAAGCTTTATGGAGATACTGATTTCCTTTTCCAGCAGGACTTAGCATCTGCCCACAGTGCCAAAACTATTAATGGTTTGCTGACCATGTTATTACTGTGCTTGACTGGCCAGTCTGATCACCTGAACTGAACCCCACTAAGAATCTGTGGAGTATTGTCGAGAGGAAGCTGAGAAACAGATGAGTTGAAGGACAATATCAAAGCAACCTATGTTTCACTAACACCTCAGAAGTATCACAAACTGATTACCTCCATGCCTCACAGCATTGATGCAATAATTCATGATTTGGAGCCCCAAACGAGTATAGAGTGTATAAATGAACATACCTTTCAAAAGTCAAGCAGCTCTGGGTTGTGTTTTTGATTGGTCTTTGGAAATATTGTAATAATTCTAAATGCTGGATTTCTGATTTTCATGAGCCAAAGCCCTGATCATCAGAATTAAAGCAAAAAGGCTTGAAATATGCCTCATTGTGTGTAATGGATATAGACTATATTAAAGTTAGCTTTCTGAAGTTATGAAAAATAATGACCTTTTTACTGTATTCTGATTTTTGAGATGCGCTAGTATATGTTGAAAAGTTGTCAGTATTTTTATGTTGATGGGGTTTTTTGCATTTCTTTTTCCTCCTCAGGAACTTCACTGATGAGGTGTGGAGAGGTTCAGAAGCAATTCGGTGAGGCAGAGAGGAAGTTTATCCAAAGCACTAACATTCACTTTCTCGCTCCCTTGCGGAGTTTCACTGAAGGGGAATACAGAGCCATACAGGTGAAATACTCCTCTATATCAAAAATACACAAATATACACCCTTATCATTATAATTGCAATGATTATACTTTTGTAATATGTGCTACTGTCTTTCATCCATATTCTTTTGTTTATGAGTTGTTTCCATTATAAACAAGTCTGTTTGTTTCTAGAATGAGCGTAAGATGTTGGTGAATAAGCGTTTGGACTTGGATATAGCTAAGGCCAGGCTGAGGAAGGCCCACGAGGTCGACCGAGAGGCCAGGGTGAGTTACAATAATTGCTGACCTTTACATAATGAACACTATTCATGTTTCTTCAATAAATTAATTATCCCTAATCAAAGCAAAACATTTTGATAATTTATCACACCACATTCCGGGTATCTTCTGTCTTTTTGTTAGAACTTGAATGCAAACCCACTGGAAGATGACTACTTGTCTCATGTTTCCTACATGTTCAGCTTCCTCCGTGTTAAATGGCTAAAGGTCAGTAGTTGTGTATAGGGACGTGTTCAGTGACAGATGCAGATTAACGCACTGTTCGATCTTTGAGTTATTTGTCCATTTCCTACTAACAGATGTGGGCTCAGGAAATCTCTCAGGTAAGTTCTTTTTTATCTTTTTTAGTGCACTGAGCATCTGAAATAGTCCTCATACAGTATATCAGAAAGGCCATGGGCAGTAATGGAAATGAATAGCAGTCTGTTATTAGCATAGGCAATGGTTCCTATTGTTTTCTGTTGTGCATTTAGGCATGACCTCTCCAGACATTTGAATAGGATTTTGTTTCTGCTGATTGGAGAGTTTTAGAAAAAGGTTGCCCATTGGAAACCATACAGGGGTGTGTGTGTGTGTGTGTGTGTGTGTGTGGGTGTATGTGTAGGCAGAGATGGAGCTCAGGATCTGTCAGAGTCTTTTCGATCGACAGTCAGAAATTACAAGACGTGTTGTGGAAGGACTCAGCAACACCCATGTATGTGCACATGAACATACACACCCACACAGTTTGCAGATAACTACGATTCTGTCATATCTCACAAACTTTATAATCTTTTTTTAAATTATAGCATGAACTGCCCTACATTCTGTTTTTCACTCTATCTCTCACAAAGGAAGACTATAAGTACACTGCTCAAAAAATTAAAGGAACACTATTTAATCAAAGTATAGCATCAAGTCAAACTTCTGGGATATTGATGTGGTCAGTTAAGTAACAGGAGGGGTTGTTAATCAGTTTAAGGTGCTTTGGTGTTAATGAAGTCAACGGCCAACAAACAGGGATGGTTTTACAGGTGGAGGCCACTCCTCCCTTTCACTTCCCTCCACATCTTTTCTGACTGTTTTTTTTTTTCACAACTATTGCATTTGTCTAGGATCAGTGTCACTACTGGTAGCATAAGGCCATACCTGAACCCTACAGAGGTTGCACAGGTAGTCCAACTCCTCTAGGATGGCACATCAATATGTACTATTGCCAGAAGGTTTGCTGTGTCTTCCTGAACAGTCTCAAGAGCATGGAGGAGATTCCAGATACTCTAGGAGAGCTGGACAGGGCTGTAGAAGGTCCTTAACCCCTAAGGAGGACCAGTATCTGTTCCTTTGAGCAAGGAGGAACAGGATGAGCACTGTCATAGCCCTACAAAAATTACCTCCAGCAAGCCAATGATATGAAAAACTCTGATCAGACAATCAGAAACGGACTTCATGAGGGTGGCCTTAGGGCCCAACACCCTTTAATGGGCCCTGTGCTCGCTGCCCAGCACCGTGATGCTTGATTGACATTTGCCATAGAATACCAGAATTGGCAGGTCCACCACTGGTGCCCTGGGCTTTTCAGATGAGAGCAGGTTCACCCTGTGCACGTGACAGACGTGAAAGTGTTTGCAGAAACCATGGAGAACGTTACGCTGCCTGTAACATCGTTCAGGAGGCATGGTTTGGTGGTGGGTTAGTGATGATCTGTGGAGGCATATCCATGGCAGGAAGCACAGACCTCTACAGGCTAACCGAAGGCACCCTGATGCCGTTAGGTATCGGAATGAAATCCTTGGTCCCACTGTCAGACCTTATGCTGGTGCAGTGGGTCCTGGGTTCCTCCTGGTGTACAACAATGCCCTTCATATGGTGAGCGTATGCAGGCATTTCCTGGAGGATGAAGGAATTGATACCATTCACCTGCCCCCACGCTCGCCTGACCTAAATCCAATAGAACACCTCTGGGCCATTATGTTCCAATTCATCCGATACTGATAGGTTGCACCTCAGACTGTCCAGGAGCTCAGTGATGGCCTGGTCCAGATCTGGAAGGCCCCCAAGACACCATCAATCATCTCATTAGGAGCATGCCCCAACATTGTCAGATATGCATACAAGTACGTGGGGCCATACAAAATACTGAGTACCATTTTGAGTTGCTGCAATGAAATTTCGGCAATGGAATATCCTGCAGCATCATTTTTTCACTTCGATTTATGGGGTACCTTTGAATTCAGCCCTCTTTGGGTTGATCATTTTCATTTACATCAAATGATGTGGTATCCTTTTGTTCCTTACACATTATCTAGTCCATATCAGTATAGATAACAAAGCATGATTTTTTTTTTTCCCATTGAGATCTGATGTGTTTTCAAAGTGTTCCTTAAATTTTTGAGACCTGTATTTCACCAATAAAAATGTATAATTATACAAATTTGTGTTTATTTTTTGATCATATTTTAAAGGAAATACTACTCTTTTATTTAATGCTCGTGGCTTTTCATATTTTTCCTTGCATCTTGTGTTTTGTTTTTACTTGTGTTCTTTAACCTTACAGACTAACCACATGCGGAGCCTGGCTGACTTGGTGGATGCTCAGGCCTGCTATTTTGCTCAGTGCAACCAGCATGCTCAGGAGCTGCAAAAACAGCTAGCTAGGTCTGTGTAATCTTATTTACAGCTTCAAAAGAACAAAACATTGCTAGAATTAAAGTAATGTAGAGTATTGCTAATTTATGCAAGTGCTAATTAATATGAACTGATGTATTTCTAATTTTTGTGTTCCTTCAGCTTCTTAATCTGCATAAACAATAAAGTTTAAAACCATATGGTTATTTTATAATTGCATTGTCATTAAGTGCAGGAAATATTTGTAAATATGTGTTAACAGGATCGCAGAAAAAGTGCTCATTCAGGAGCCTTGTTCAAGGCTTACTGAATCAGAAAGATTAATTGTAAAACTTGTAAAACCACCAAAAAATATGCTGTATGTAGTAAGGACTGTGATCCAGTCCATGATGTTTTTGAAGCTGAACACAACAATGCGTAATTTTGCTACAAAGATGCATTTGTAGGAGAAACTCAGACCATCTGGTCTCTCAAAGAAAACAAGACTATAGAGAATATTCTGTAATTTGAACATGAAAGATTTATATTTATGATTTTATTTCTCTCTGCAGCATTCCAGCGGTCTTTTGCTCCAATAGCTGGCAGTCTGCAATTAGTAATCCCAATAATCAGTCTTCACCAAGCAACCATGAGGCTAATGAGCCCCTTAGGTTGAATCATGTCACTCCACTACCTGTAGTCATCCACCAACTTCCAGACTTTGACCAGGACTCGTGGACTTTAAATTCACTGCCCCAAACTGTAAAAACCAGAACTGATTCCTCTTTAATTGCACTGCCAACTGACCAGACAAATAACAACAATAACATCCTCATCTCCACTGGCAGCCAAACACCCATCAACCATTCAGTGGTTAACAGCCAGTCTACTACCAGTCGAGCGACTGATGATGTCTGTACATTAACCCAAACAGATCAGATCCAAACACCCAGCAGAGCAATGAGCACATGTGATACATCCAACAGAATGGCTGCTGCTTCTCCTTCTCCTACCCAGACGCTGACATTCAGTGTAACAGCTTCAGTAACCAGTGGTGATACAACAGCAGCCTCCCTACCTTCAACCTCTGGCGAGTCCCAGACAGCAAATACAGTAGCTGCTTTGACAGCCGGCGGCATGGCTGCGGTTCCCCAAACCAATGATACTAATAAGACTCCCATCATGAATGGAGAAGATGTCTGAGAGCTATCATCAGGCATTCGGGATGTGGTGCATTAGAAATGGCTTGATGGGAATGTGGCATCAGGCCACATTATTTCAGCTAGTACTGAATTTGACTGGAGCTGCAGCTGATATGGACCCAAGAATACTGACCAGACTAGGAAGATACACAGTGATTATAACATGTTACAGTTTAATTAATCCATAAGGATTATAATGTGAAGTAGTTGAAATTGTGTGTTGTTTTTTTTTAATATGATATAGTGCCACAATAATTTTAGATTTTAGCTAAAGATATTATTCATGTATGAAAATAATTACAGTAGATGTAAAATCTGCTCTCTGTGTAACATTTCCTGGCTTCAGGCTGGTAGACGAGGCTCGCTGACTGTTATCTTTTTTGCAGTGTGAAATTGTTGTCAGTCTGTATCTGTGAAACGTACCTTCATTTTTTACATTTAACTCAGTGAAAACTAATCGAGCTCTGTGCCAAGTGTTATGTGTTGGTGTGCACACAGGTGCGAGTGTATCAGTGTCTCTTGAACTATGTGCACTTGTGTTTACAGTTTGCCCCAAACATGTGACACCTTTTAAAAAGAAGTGTATGTGCATATATGTGGTTTTGCCACCTCTTGACTCATGTTTCAACAAGTTGAGGTCATTTTCCATATGAAACACAGTGTCACTTCTGTTTTTGCTTATTTGTATTGGGGAACCCAGAGAAGTGACATAACCTTTATGGTTCCTCATACGCACTCTGGGCGTTTTCCTATACATACACTCAAATCACAGACTCACTTTTCACCCTTTTACCCCCTTAAAGCCACCATTGGGTAAAATGGATGGAAGTTTCCATGTCCAGATGTTGTTAATTTTCTTCACGTGGGCAGGCCTGTCTGATGTGAGTCCACTCTGGGGGGGGGAAACCAGAATGGAAAGCCTCATTAATGTAGCATTGGTCATACTGAGGTAATCGCCCAGCAGCTCAGTGCTTTTGTCCCAATATGTAAAGATGTATGTGGGTTTGTGTAGCTGAAGTGTTTATATCCAAACTTCTGCCAGTTTTAAACTGTGCATGCAGGTGGTCACGATTCAGCCATGAGTTGTTGAGCTGATGTCAGTGCGGGTCTGAGTTTGCACTTTATTCACGTGATGATGTGGAAATAAATATGCAAACACTGATGTCATGCCAACCGAAATCAAGTGTGGATTCTATCTTTGTTCTCGAGTCAAGGTGTTTCAGATAATTTCTTATTAAACTCCCAGCTCATGTCGCCCACTTTCCCATCATACCAGCCAAACCTTCTGACTTAGATTTACACACACCGTGACAATTGTTTTCAGGCTGAGGTCTTGATTAGGCTTCCAAGTAAATTCTGTTTGTTTCACATCTGATACACTGCCAAGCTTGAAATCAAGCTTGACATGCTTTACTAATATTTTTTATATAAACCACATTACACAAGAGTGAGGCCTAGTAAGGTATGACGTGAGCCACAACCTTTCAACATACACAAACTGAAGTGCTTTTTCTAAAGTTGCTGATGAAAGTATGTGTATGTGTGTGTGTTTCTCATGCTTTTCACTCCCTCTTCACCTCTTTCCTGTCTGGGGCTGTCCAAACAGATTAAATCGATTAAGAGCAGTTTGTGTGATATTGATCTGAGTACAGCCAGGAGGCCTGTGGTTCATTAACACAATAAACCATTATACCACACCTCTGGATATCAGTTCTGTGTCTACAGAAGGGCGGAGGTTCTGCCACCACTTAAGGACAGATTAAATTGTGTTTCATTCTCCTACATTTTCCTATAACTCAGCAAACAATAAATCTGTCCCCAGTTGTTCATGAGTGTTCTTCCTCTACCCTGACAAAACAAATCCCTGTCACAATTGCAGCATATTTTTATATTTCCTGTATGCACTTCAGCCTTGTGCAGAACTCTCACAAGTCTTAGTATGATTCTCTTGTTTGATAGAGGAAGGAAAGAGGATGTTTTTTTCAGCTCTGGTTAAAAGGAGTGCACCTTGAAACCAGATAAAGGAAACTGGGATTTTTATGATATTTGGCTTCTTCTGTTGCTCTACCTGAGGGGGCACAGGTTGTAGATATATATTACAAAATATGTTATTTTGTTTGTTTGTTTTTTGTTTTTATTTTGCCATGGAAGTCCCATTAAGTTTGGAAACTATTCAGCACATTAAATTCAGTGGTCAGAGCCATTTATTGTATTGGCATACTAATATTTCTGGATTAGCAATAAGAAAGTGTAGCAAGGGGCTGATCAGAATGCTTTTGATTTGAGGCATTTAGGAGCAGTTTACTGGACAAAATATTTGACCCAGTGACGGCCTGGGGATAAATTGACAGACACTCTAAACCACTACAGTGGCAAGAGAGGTTAGGACTTATCATTTGGGGATCATAAATATTCAGTGTTAATCCATCCAGTGCATTTTTAAATGTTTTAATGATTGATGAGGAATTGTAGATTAGTAATACTGTGTATATACAGCATGTACCAAATATCATGGCCCTGGTTTTGATTTGAACACAAATGTGCTAAGTTGTTCAGAGTCCAGCCTGTGAAGACATTATGCAAATGTATTCATATTCAAAAATATTACAATTCAAATTCATAAAAGATATAACAGTTGCCAGATTCTCCTAGCCAAACTTTAAAGAAAAATCAATCTGTTTAACACTTTATTAAGCCAAAGATCTTGCTTTTTGTGAAGGGTGGTTTCTTTTGTCTTCTCCTAAGCTGTATCAATGTGCCATGTATCTGTAAGCTTCCTCTTTATCTTCATTCACCACAATCTTTAATGAGAGCACAAACAAAAAAGAATAAAGGTGGACTTTAGCTTATGAGAGGATCTACAAAAATCTGCACAACAGTTACGAGTTCCTTGTACATTTCTACCTAACTAGTATACACTATAGAGAGAAAATTCAGGGCGGCCCCTATGGCAACTTCCTTGTATTTTACACACAATGCCCTTCCTGACACAACTCCATGGTGAGAGGGGCTTGTGTCTGGAACTGAACCAGGGATCTTTCACTTGTAAGACCAAGGTGTAAACCACTACATTACAGAGGACACTAAACTCCATATATCCATATATGCCTATGGATTTAGAATGGGATGTCATAAAAGCTCCTGTAGGTGGAATGTGTCTTGGCCCAGTACTTTTCATTATATAGTATGTCTCACACTATGGATTGATTTAGTAAAGCTATACCATAGTCACGAATTAACACACTTATTTTGCATGATTAGACATTATTTTGTCTTACATTGGCATTATTGTTTTATCTTACGACATTTTTAATAGTATCCCCATATTTTCCTTCCCTCCCTAGCCCACATATTGGTGACAAAATGGGGATACACCCATTAATACTACACAGATCTCATAAACTGGCCTGTGTTGGCTGACTTTGCACTGTTAGTATGCGGTTTTACATTGGCTGTTTAATGTAAGTTTTGCTGACAACACCCATTGTCCCATTTTCGCTAGCATCTCTGTTTTGTCAGGATAAGCCAAATTACAGGATCTGTTTTCTTTAAATTCCCCCTGCTGTGAATAAAATTAGAGCAAAAAATATTCTTGTGGAGTCCAAATTTCATCACCCTCTCTCTCCTTTCTTCCTTCCCTTAACATCTTTTTTCACTTCCCTATGTTTTTGTCTTCCCTTCATCTCTCATCACTGTTCTCCCCCACTGCCAGCTGAGTATTTTATGTGACAACTAAACTTTAGGTGTGGTCTGCAGGTGAGGGTTATAAACAGCATCTGGCAGTTGCTTAACTCTTTTCTCATGGGGATCACGTGATGGCCTATATAGAAAGATGACATACAGAGAGCAAAAAGAAGTAAAAATATTTCTGAAGGGCTCAAACAGGGAGAAGATAAAAATATTGACACTACCCGTTTTATAAAGAATATGTGCAAGTTCTAACATATGGATTTTTTTTTATTTTAATGGATCTTAAAAAGTTGTGTTTTACGAAAGTGTGTCAGGGAATTACATGCACTTTTACAAACATTTTGCATGAATGAGAAAAGGGAAAATTCTGTACGCCTTTATCTCAGCCTCTTATCCTTTTCTAACTGTTTCTATCCATCTCTTCCTGCAGGTTTTCTCTTTTCCTGAGATAAATCTGCCAGTTTCACATTTGTTACTCCCACTGCTATAATTATACCCTTCCAAACAGAGACCGTCAGGAACAGTGACCAGCAGACATGCTGACATCTGCGGTTAAGAGGTCAGTCTAGAGGTCTGCAGGGAGAAGAGCTGGGGCTTTTCCTTTGACCTTGACATGTCCAACTTTTGCTGTTTAACCACAACACCTGTTGACCAGAGACCTGAATAGGGATAACTGGCCTTGCTAAGAATGTAAAAATGTTATTTTACAAAATTAAAATAGAATCCAGACTCTAAAATGTGGTAATTTTTCAAGTTAAAGGGTTTAGTGGTGATGTACATTGTACATAGTTTCTCTGTCTCAGTAAAAAGGTTAGGGTGTCCTTGAACCACACAGAAAAACAACTGTTTAGGATTGGCCTGTTCCATTTATATAATACGGACAAAAATGTGGATATCCTGTCTCAGAGTGATGCTGAAAAACTATCCATGCATTTGTTACTTAAGGATCCTAATTCATGTCATTGCTTTTTCGAGTTAACGCTTCTTTCTGTTAAGGTCTCGTTATTTGGGGAGGCCTGAAAAAAGGTCAATCTCAGCGGAGTCTTTAGGAGTAGGTTGATATAAATGTCTTATGATAGTGCTTGGTGTCTTGTTCTATGAGAACAGCCTAGCTGCTTTTTGATAGAGCATGGACATGCTATGTTTCCTTATCTGGAGGGTCGATGTAGAGAGGGACTGATGAAACTCCATGTGAGATTAAAATTTCAGAACTGAATGAACATGTCTGCTGTAATGTGTTACTATCAGGTTCTTCTCCTTCTTTCGGCTGCTCCCGTTCGGGGTCACCACAGCAGATCATCTGCCTCCATCTCACCCTGTCCCTTGCATCCTCTTCCCTCGCACCAACACTCTTCATGTCCTCCTTCACTGAATTCATGAACCTTCCCTGTGGTCTTCCTCTTCTCCTCCTGCCCGGCAGCTGCATCTTCAGCAGCCTTTGTCCAATATATCCACTATCCCTCCTCTGCACATGTCCAAACCATCTCAGCCTTGCCTCCATGACTTTGTCTCCAAACTTCTCAACCTGAGCTGCCCCTCTGATGTACTCATTTCTAATCCTGTCCATCCTGGTCACTCCTAGGGAAAATCTCAACATCTTCAATTCTGCCACCTCCAGCTCTGCCTCCTGTCTTTTTGTCAGTGCCACTGTCTCCAAAC